>PVKM010007459.1:0-41442 GCA_004027735.1 Carollia perspicillata | reverse complement strand
AGAGAGAGAAAAAGCCATTGATTCGCTGTTCCACTTATCTATGCATTCATTGGTTGATTCTTGCATGTGCCCTGACTGGGGATCAAACCTGCAACCTCGGTGTATCAGGGACAATGCTCTAACAACCTGAGCTACGTGGCCAGGGCAGGTATGGTTCTTATCATTAAAAATGGGAGGGAGGCCCTGACTGGTGTGTCTCAGTGGGTTGGGCATCCTCCTGCAGAATGTCAAGGTCACCAGTTCAATTCTCCATTGGAGCACATGCCAGGGTTGCGTGTTCCATCCTGGTCAGGGAGTGGAGAGGTAACTGATTTATGTTTCTCTCTCACATCGATGTTTCTCCCCTTCCCTTTCTCCCTCTCTTCCCCTATCTCTAAAAATAAATAAATAAATAAATAAAATCTTTAAAAAAAAATAGAAAGGGGAGGGAGGAAAGTGGAAATATTCTCTCTCTCTCTCTCTCTCTCTCTCTCTCTCTCTCCAGATCATTTTATTCACCTAAACGAGACTGAATAAAACTGAACTTATTGCAAAAAGGCCCCATGACTCAGGGGGCAGCGGCCTGGTGAAGACACACAGGTGGCACTAGCTTCTGCGGCCTGTTTGACGGAATCGGCAGGATGGCATTTGGAAAGAGCTATAAAATGGTTCCAGGGCAGCCCCGCGCTCCAGCGAGCAGACGTCTCTCTCTCAGGCAGGGCCGACGAGTTCTGAGGCTGGAGTTCTGAGTAGAGCTCCAGGCGAAAACGTGTCCTCAGATGCATTTGGTCGAAAGGAACACAGACACATTTAGGGCATGCAGCGCGGTTCAAAAGTAGGAGTTTTAGAAACTTGAGAATGAGGCCGATTATATGGGATAGCATGTTGAAGTTCCTGGGCCACATTTACACAGGGTGAGGGGAAAAAAAGGGAGGGGGGTACCTAAAAGAAGGTGGACCAGTTAAGGAAGGCCTTTTATACCAGTCTAAAGAGTTGATATTTGATCCAAGAAAGGTCAAGAGATGTGTATGAAGACGGCTTTCAAGTGGACATACGTAATAGAAAGTATATGACACACAAACAACAGACATGACACATATATGTTTGCATGTCCTTGGAAGAAGAAAACAAATTTCTTGCTGAAAGATGACTTCTACGCTGCTCTTTTTCTGGCTAAATATGGCATTTACTTAAAAAGGGCTAATATTTACCAGTCACTGATACTATTTGGTTTCATGAAAGCCCTCCTAATTATCTGAGAAAGCCAAATGTGATCTGAGCTTTCTTGGCAGAGGGATATCGACTTTCATTAAGACTGAATTGCAGTACAGACCTTTAAGCCTTTATCTGCATCTCATTAACTGGCATGTGATTTGGGAGAGTGGCTATTAATTATACAGAAGGCAGTGAGTGACTAGAAAGGATCATTCAAAGGCGAACCGTGCTTAAACCTGGCGCGTCCTCAAACCTTAGACACTTCACCTGACGAGGATTAATCTGCCTAAGTGTTTGGAATCAGCCATAGTAAGAGTTTTTAAAGGACACATCTAGCAGGAACACTGATGTTTAGTTTTTTTCATTTAATTTAATTTACTGCTAAGTCTTTTTTTTTTTTTTGACTTTGCATGACCCCTTGGTTAAAGTGGCAAGAAAGGAGCAAATATGAGATAATAGGAGTAAGTCCTGAGAAGCTACAGGTCAGTGTTAATGAACTAAATCCCTCTCCCCTCCTCATGAACTAGGATGGCCTACTCTTCTAAAATCCACTACAAGTCAAATGTTTCCCGAGAGTAAAGATCCAAGAAGAGGCAGTCGTCACACCCAAATTGTTAAGATGTCAGCACGTAGATCGTGTCTTGTTAAATAGAGACTGCACTGGGCATCTGCATTCATCTTTCATGTCTGTTAAAGAGACGTCTTCTCATAATATCTTCGTATACACCCACACATAAATATAGATTAAAATGAATTTGCAGTGAATTCTGTGCAAACTCTGTGTTTTCAGTTTTGTCTGTGCCATTAATGCTTTTGAAATTGGCCGTGTGCTCTCAAGTCTGGCCTCTTTTTAAAGTCAAATGCTTACCTCTAATTTTTGGATGCCAAATTCCTATTTCCAATATTCAAATCTTCTGCCTTAGTGTAATTCATCAAACTTACATTGAATATTGACTGCAAAATGCACTGTGCTACTTTAAACCGTTTTGATGGGTGGTCAGAGCCTGGAAGTTTTAACACTGACCTTGGGAAAATCCAGGTCGCGATTTTCCAGCTGCACTCCTGGTGTGAACGGGCTGTTTGGGGTCTGATCGGAGCAGCTGCGTTCTCACCAGTTCTTTTGAGTTCAGGTGTAACTGCCTATAAGTCACAGATGTTGCTCCAGCTTTGATGGAGCAAAAGCAAATGTGAGCCAGTAATTTTGACTGTAGATTTTTGTTAAATGGTAAGCATTCTGTCATTAATAAGATCCCATCCGGGAATAAGATCCCAGAGCAAAGAGGCCGATGCGCATTTAAATATCCTCGTGGAGATGTTCCAGGCTCTGAAGGGCGGGCAGCGTTTCCCAAAGTTCAGGCCGGTGCTTGTCCACCTGCGTCTGACATGTATGGGTGTTTGTTAATGCAGATTTCTTGGCCCCACTTTGGACTTAACTGAGGCAGGGTCCCGAGAAGTAAAGACCTGGAATCTGCATTTCACTCACTCCTTGGGTACTTCTCACCACTGATTTAAGTTGTCTAGCTAGCATTTTGGGGGGCGGTTGATTGCTATGGGGAATGTTTATACTGAATGGAAAGCACATTAGTTAAATCAGTGTTGTTATGTATTTGTGTATATTTTACAGAATTACTCTCCCTTTCAAAAGAAGTATCTAAGGGTCAGTGGGAGTAACTTGAGGCCATTATGATAGATCCTTTCCTATTGTCTTATAAAATGGTAGTTCAAAAAATTTACTTTATATTTATACAAACACACACATGAGGTCACGAAGTGGCGTAGCTAGGGTTAAATAATTGGTACAAGTTTGGGACCAGATTTCTGGAGTCAATATAAATATCACTATGTTTAAAGTAATTGATACCACTTTCATTATCAAGGTAATGATTTACTCATTAATGTTTAATACTTAAACATTACTTAATGTAATTAAATGGATCATGTTTTATGATGCATATTTTCTTCAACTAAGCATTAGATAATTGTAGTTGAGTCATTAAATATACTGATTGCATACTAAACACATTTTCTTGCTCTTTGTAGACATTTAATTTGAAATACGATAGAACAACTCTAAGCATTTTTATTTGCCTCTGCCTGAACTCAGGCTCGAATAGAAACTTTCTCATAAAGTATTTAATTCATTTCTCTTTACACACAGGACATGCCATTTCAAAGCATAATGTAAGTGGATTTTCAAGATTCTTTGGAGTAGAAAATAGATCTTTCTTCCCAATTTTAAATTCTTTAATCGTTTATTCAATGGTGGAATCATTTTGGTAAGGTATTCTTAAGTGCTATTTCTACAAGAGTTGAAGGTCAGCCAGGAATATAAGGTTGGGCACGATGTCCTACTTTAATTAATTCATTACGGCAGTTTTTTTTTTTCTGTTGAATCAAGGGGAAAGAAAGAACTCACAGCCAAAGACTAGTGAAGCATTATGCACATATTTATTTGATGAGTAAATAAAACGAGGGCTGTGCTTGGTTCAGGTTCTCCAACACTGCCCGCTCTTGCCTGCCGCAGGGCTCTTCCCACACGCCGTGCCTCTTCTGGAAAAGGGTCCCCCGAGTTTGCAAAGCTGCCTCCTCAGCACCCCCAGGCTCCCACCTGAAGGCAGTCTTCTCAGGTCAGCCTTGTTTGCTCTGTTTAATGTAGCTCTTCACTTCAGCCTTCTGTTTGCTTCTTTCTTAAAGCTTGTTACAACTTACGATTGTTCTGTTTTTCTGTTGACTCACTTCATGTGTGTCTTTCCCACCGGGTTGTGAGCAGCTTGTAATCAGAGGAAGTATTTGCCTTATAAACATTTACGTCACCAGGGTCTAGCTGAATGACTGGCACAGAAGACGGTACTCAGTATATATATTTGTTTGACTTCAGAGGTGGATAGATGGATGGATGGACAGTTGGATGGACTGACCGACAGACAAGTAACAAATGCTCTTGGGCTGAAAATGTTTGCAATGAGAGAGACCTCAAATGGTATGCTAACATTAAATAATGCTTGCATTTGATCAGTATTGAGGAATGGCAAATGCTCAGAGGTATTTTATGTTTATCTAAACCACTTGAGTGGAATTGGACTAATCCCATTGGAGCTTTTTGTGGCTTGTGTCATTTTTCTGAGATCCGGTACTTTATTCACACTGTTCCGTGCGACTTGGTTGATACTATAGGTGTGATTTTCTTCGTGTAAGTGTGGACATATGTTTTCTCCTTTTTGTAAAAAAGCATGATATTGCATGAATATAATGCCACCAGCCACTCCAGGCCATCAAGCCATGCTTTGGGAAGCCATGCTGTGATTTGAATTTGGTAAATGTTTGAACCTGACGATGTATAAGAGAGCACGGGGGAAAATGAGTAGCTGTATGCAACTAAATTATTAGTGTTAAATATCGATGTGAATGCCTCCATTATGTCAGATAAATATAAGGTCATGACAGCTCTTTGCCGCGAAAGCTAGAAAATTCAGGTTTATTACAATGTGTACCTATAAAAGGTATACTTAGCACATTCTTTGGTTTTCTGTTTTAAAATACATAAAACATTTAGAAGAAAACAGAATATTTAAAGTTCCAAGGGAATGTACTGAACAGGTCCAAGACATTGAAAAGAGAAGTTTTGAGATGATTCAGTTTTCCAATTTATAGGAAAGTGGAAGGGGTTCCACATGTACTTTAATTTTAGTGAGGTGGGAGACTGCATTTTAGATTTGGCATGACTTAACAAAGACGGTAGATATTTAATACATTATGTAATTAGTCAAATATAATACATTAAGACAGGTGCTGTTACGAAGATATGCAAAAAGTAGAAAATATGGGCTTGTTCCTAATTTTAGTCTTACATGCTATTCCGTTAGCTTTATAAATCTTCAGTCATTGATTAGTGAGAGACTAGCATCAGCATACTATGTACGGTAGGTCGCATTGTTATTTCACTGCCAGGCACTGTGGTGGGCCAGATTCTCACGTGTCTGTATTCAAACGAACTCTGCAAGTTAGTATCATTGCCTGCGTCTCACAAACGAGGAAGCTGTGTCTTACAGAGGTTACTGGTCTAAAGCCATATGCTAAAAAAACCTGCTGACTCAACTTTATTTATCTGCTTTCAGAGCTCACATTTTTATGCTGAATCATGTTGCTGCTAGAGAAGAGTTTCAGCCATTTAAAATAATGCTCAGAGACATTATCTCTGTAGTGCATATTTTCCATTTAGTCAGTCAACAAACGTGTGTAAGAAGTGACCAGGCATTGCGGAGAACTGGGGATACTTTAAAACTACTCATGAAATTTGCCTCCAAGGACCTTAGTTTTGTTAAGTGAGATGGTCTCCGGTGGCTGTAAATTTCTGCACATGCTTGGGTTCTACCCAGAATTCAGCTGTTACTTTACACATCTCTTCACCGCTAGCTAATGCAAAAGTGTGAAAGGGCTCCTTTCCCTACGGCGACTCTCACCGCGCCTTGTTTAACCCACAATGACTAAATAATTCTGGCTAGAGATGGATTTTCCCTTATGAATCAGATGGGAATTTTGACTGAATTAAAGTAGGTAATTGGAACAAAAAGAACGCCAATGTGCTTTCTATCCGTGGAGGAAATAAGTCTAAATTATTTGTATTGACTGAAGAAATATATCACCGGTTTCTAAAAACATTCCCGATTGCCTCTCCGCTACCATTCTGAACCCACACGTCCAAAAGGCCCGTTGTCTCCCTCCGCGCTCCCTGACTCCGCCCCCGTGGTTGCTGGCACTAGTCCTTGCTGTGGGGTTCTCTGTGCTTGGAGTGTTTTTGCTGCTTTGGCAAATCTCACTCGTACTTCATGTCTGGCTCAGGTCACCTTCCCTGGCGAGGCATTCTCTGCTGTTTCCATTCCTATTAATCATCCCTTCCCAGAACTCTGTTAGCCCTATTGTCTCACCGTTCCTTGTTCCCTACCCTTTTGTGCACGCATTCATCTCCAGCCTCACTCCGTGGCTCTGTTTCCAAATGGACCGTAAACGTAGCATATGCTCACTTTCGCCGGTTGTCTTTGCAACACCCTGCCGGGACGCCAGCCACGACTGACAGTTAACACACACAGGTTCAATGAATAAACCCCGTTACTGGGTCAGGGTCGTCATTTCTAGGGGCCAGCAGCAGCAGCCAGAGTTCCGTAACTCCTTTCAAGTCGAAACCTTGTTAGACTGGGACTAACTCCCCCTCCCTGAGTAGTACTTCAGTAGGGAAAGATTTTACCTTAAGTACCTACTTGCTACTATTGCCCATCACCTACGAGACAGAAGGCCAACACTTTTTGTTCTGCACAAGGAATCTGCGATGAAAGAACTTGGGCTTCTACTTCAATTTTGAGGATTCACAAAAGCATAATTGATTCTACTTAAAAATGAGAAATCGCTTGCTGAAATCCTCTGAAAGCTTACTGAACGTAAAATGTGCCCAGAATGTCATCGCCACAAACATGTGACTGCCATATCATTCCATTCAGCTGAATCGTCTTTGTGACATTGGCATCGCGGGCTGTGCGCTGGTGTTTTACCTGTAACCAGACACTAACGCTTGAATGTGTCTAATTCCCTGTAATAACCCATTATCAGGGTACCATCTGTTAGCTGGTATTTCCAATCTTTTTTATGACCTGAGTAACAAAATTCATATACAACATGCGAGGGAGTGAGACTTCTTTTTATCTAACTCAATGCCCAGCTTCAGGAATTAGCACTAAGCTGAGGGATGCAGCGGGGTGGGGGGAAGAGACCTCCGGGTCTCGGGGGAATCGGGTTCTGCTAATGTGCACCTGTGGGCTCTCCTTCCGTGTGGAGTGGCCTTTAACCATCACTGCCCAAGAGAGAGTGGTTTGGACTGAGATTCCGTCGCTAGACCTTTGATTAAAAGGGGCGGGGGATGCTCCTGTACTTGTGTGTTTTTACTTACATTTAGCATTTTAGTATATGTTCACTTTTAAAAAATGTCTTTTTCATTTACATTAAGAACTTATTCATAGTTCTAGCTCTACTAAAACCACACATCCTAAGACAACCTCACGTCTGAACAGACTTCGGGGTTCTGGAAACAGAGAAGGAGGAAACATTATGCAAGAGAGAGAGAGACGACCTGAGGGTACTTAACCCCGGTCCCTGGAATGTGGTGAAACAAGCCTGCTTTAGTCCCTCCAACCTGTGGAGAGACAGAAGCAGGCACCCCAGTGTTTTTCCATAACCCCAAATCCTACCTAGGTGGTAGTAGCCCTTCTTAGCTGAGTAATAATCTTCATGTCTCTTTCAGCAGCTTTGCCATGTAAAGCAGCTACTGGCCTAGTTCTGCAGTCCAGTGCGCGCGTGTGTCTACGTGTCTGTCTGTGTCCGTGTGTCTGGATGAATATGGGAAAATGCTCTGCAATTGGACACTCAGGGATATGTTCCCCATGCACCATCATGCAGTCAAAATTGGGCCTGTGATAGATGAGGAAGAAATGCGGGAACTGTTCTCTTCGATCCTCCCCCAACGTCCAGCCCTTAGATAGGCCGTCCAGCGTGTTCTCTGTTGCCTGCGTCTTCACTTTGTGCTTGTCTTCTCGTGGCTGTCATCTCTGCCTCACAGGCCTGTCTTGCCTGCTCCCCCCTTTTCTCCCACGCACTGCCCTTTCTCTTCTTACGTGACCTTTAGCCCACTGACCGGGTCTTGTGATGGGTCGCTCATGCTTCCTGATCTCATGATGAGTCTCATGCCGTCCGTTGCTCTCACACTGTCTCTGGACCTCTCTCATGTGGTGCCTTCTGCTTCTCCATCCCCTCTGATGGTTCTTTCATGGGCTTCCTCTCTTGTGAGTTATCCCTGAGCTATGGTGTTTGTGAAACTTTTGCACCATCGATCAGTCACGCCTTACCAGGAATGTCGTCTTCTCAGCCGTGGTTGTTGATTTACATCGTATTACTCAGCGCAGGGTCATATGCTTCCCAAAAAGAGCTCGTTGCTGTTTTGTTTCTCCTAATGTCATTGTACTTTTAATGAAGAATTATAGAGACTCTAGAATCCTATTAGAGTCCTAGCTTGGCTACCTCTGACTGCATATTCAAGTGAACTGAGCAAATTTTGCCTGTTTTTATAGATCTCTGAGTTGTATTTCCATACCACTAGCTATTGTCTGAGTATAAAACTCTTGTTCCTGTTCAAATGAATATAAAACATTTCCTTTCAAATAGTTGCTAATTTTTTGAGATCATTTTAAATGCAACTTAGTTTCTTCAAGATTTCAAAGGGATTTTTTTTTTTACCCCTCTCTCCCTCTCTTTCTAAAGCCCACTGCTGTTTGGTGTGATGTCTGTTAGAAATTTCCAGCAGTCCGTATTGTCATTTTGTAAAACCCACTTTCCTTAGTTTTTACAGGCAGTGCTTTGCTCAAGGGCCTTGTTCTGTCTCCTGGAAGAGTGATGAGGGGCAGCCTGAGCCCACCCCCTCACCCGGTGGTCGCGTCCACGGCAGTCTTGCTAACACACGTCATTCTGTACGAGACATTTTTATACTTAGGCTTTTTTTCAATGTCTCCCTATTGACAAAGAACAGGCTTTACAGCAAGATCTGCCCCTGCTCCCATTCTCAGTAAAAATTACCCAACTGCCTCTAAAACCCAAACTAGTTGTATTTTCTCTTAGAACGGTATGCTATTTCACAACACTATAACTTTTTACACGTTGGATCCTTAGTCTGGAATGCTTTTATTTTGTCTGTTTGGCAAATTCCTGTTGGGCCTACATTTTTCATAGATTGACCAACCCTGAAGTTTTTATAGTTTTAAAAATAACTTATTAGCCCGAGGAGCTGGATAGGACATGTTAGAATTTTATCGGATCTGTTTTGGAGCAAATGGGATTTCCTGGCACAGAGCTTCTTTCTAGTAGTCCTCAATCAGAGGGATGGCTTCGAGCTGCTGGGACCCTTTATCCTGAGCTGGCGACACTCCTGCCTGGCCCTGCCTGTGACTCACCAGCGAGGGAGGGGATGTGCCAGTCTGGGTGTGCAGGTCAGCGCCCCAGGAAGGAGAAGCTAGCTGTCCCTTCTGTGGACTGAGTCTGGCTCAGTCAGGGGAAGAATCATTCCAACGAAATATTTAAAACCTGTTTACGCTCACCCCTACCCACCCTTTAGTGCTCTTGATATAGTTCCCGTCGCTCATCTTTCAAGTAGGGTTTGAGGACACCAGAATCTTTTAAGTTATCTCTGGTGAAATAAAGGCACCATAGTTAAGAATAAAAAAGCAAAGGCCCCCCCGTATCCTTACGGTTGTTCTTCAGGGTGCGGAGTGCGGTTGGGTGTTGAGTGCCCCACACTGTTCTAGCAAAATTGTGTGGCGCAGCTGTGAGGGACTCCGGGAAGGGACAGCTGAGCACGGGGCTCTTTTATGGGGCCGTGGTGGGCACACAGCAGGCCGGCAGAGAAACGCAGCTGATCCCACTGAGTTCAGGCCACACTGGAGTGCCCTTTGCTCTTTCTGCAGAAATGATCTCCATGTATAATTTAGACTGGAAAATGTGGTATTGGTATGAAAGAAACATAGTGCGGAGAAGCGATGTTAGGCATGGTGGTATTAAACTCTAGTATGACCTTGGCTTTCATTGTTCCTGATACAGAAGCAGCTTCTTAGAACTCCAGTTTTCAGACCCTGTGCAATTATTACTTAAAAAGTGGTTCCTTCATAATTTATGATGTAACCAAATGACCTCCTCTTGACCCTTAATATCTAAAGGAAGTAGCAAGGGGAAGAATGTAAGCAAAGCATTGATTATAAGCTGAGTATTGTGGTCTTTAATGTTAAAACAGTATTTTAATACAATGAATTACAAATTACTTCATATGCAACAGAACCATTTCTCTGGAAATTTACCTATGATGGTGAAATATAAATTTTAAATAGAAAGCACTTTCTCTAATTTGATTACTTGATGATTTTTTTCATTTTGTAAACTGTTTGTATTATAGCATGTCATTCTGTGACTGTGTGAAGAATATTTTCCTTCGAAGCTTTCCATGGGTTCCGCCTTGCGAAACATCCGTGTAATGGAGACGGTACTTCTAAACCCTCTCTCCTGTGAGATTTCTCCTCGATGATGAGGGTGACAGACAATGGCGATGACAACGTGATAGTTATTGTATGAAATCTGAGCTGATATTGTATATTGTATGATATCCGAACTGAGGGTGCAACTTGGCATTCTGAGCATTTTGTACAGGGTTGTTGCCTGGATTGCAGGGATTAGTTGATGAGGTGGGTGCCATTGTTTTCCTCTTATACTGGCCGGGAGGTTGAAGCTGGAGAGTTGCAGTAACTCCCCAGGCCAGGGAGTAACCACAGCCACTGTTGCATCCCAGCTGGGCTGACCCAATTCTGTATTCTGTGTGTAAAGCACGGATGAGGGAAGGGCTGCTCTCACTGAAGCCGGAGGCACAACGTACATCCTTTTGCACAGCATCCCTCAAACACCTGTCATTCGAACTGAGAGATTTGTCACAGCCCTTAGTGTTGTGAATTAAGACGCTGCTGAAGAGACAGACCACACACCGTCCAGTCCCGGGGTCACGTATCAGGAGTCAGTTAGAAGCAGAACCTCGTTACTGCAAATTAAGTGTTGTTTGTGTTACCCAGTTTGCCCTAAGATTTAGTTACACTTTAATGCAACGGCGGTGTGTTGGGCACAAGGCACTTATTAATTCAGCATCTATCAGATGTTGTCCATTTACCTCATATGCACCAGGGTCATCTCTTTCTCTGCCTTAGAGGTGATTCAAACACTTATTGAGGTAGTTAGAGGCTTTGTGGTGGCTGAACTCACTGGCTCAGGTGCCTGAAGCCATTACCTTAACTCCCCTTGGTTTGGGCAGCAGAGCACTCAGGGGACTGGTGTCAGAATCGAAAACAATGGGCTGGAGGCTCATCTCATTTGAGGATACTGGCTGTTTTATTTGTTCTCCTTTTGTTACGAGAGTTGGTTTGAAACTGTCCCTGTCTCGGATTCCTGCAGCTGTCGGAGGCACGCAGTGGAGGTCTCATGAAGCAGTAAGATGTGGTCTGTTCATTTGGAAGTAGAATCATTTTCTTATGAAATGCAAATTGTGCAGCTAGGCAGACGATTCCTGAGGAGGGAGCCAGGAGCTCCGCCACGCACAACACCTTCTGTAGTTCGAAGAACTGAATGAATCCTTTGCTTCCACTAGCAACAGACGTGGTGTCTTGTCCCCTTACCTGCCCATTTTGCAGTCAGATTGTGTTCTCGTAGTCAGCTTCATTCAGCAACCATGTTGTCGTCGCTGAATTTCCCAGATTTCTCGACACTGCATCCAGGAGCCAGCACACTGGCTCACCGTGTCTGTGTTCTGTCACTAGATCCAGCATTGCTACTAGTCCCCTTATTGCCATTATTAGAGCCAGTCTCCTGCCAGGTTGGGCAGACTCGAGAATCTATGGGTGTTGCACTTATTTTAGGAGTGTGGTCCTCACCTAACTTGCCATCAGAATTTCCTATGCGATGACTCATTAGTGTACAAGAGTATATTGTGGGGGTATTGGTTAATGAGGCTTAAAGATATTTCGGAATTTTTATGGATTGCCTTAGTCACTTCTGAAACATAATTTTCTTTTAGTAAGTGAGAGTATAATGCACAAATAAACAAATTCCAAATGTTTAGGGTAACATGCTCCATTTTTTTGGTAACATGGAGCACGGTGTGTCCCTCTGAACTCTTTAAGGAACATTGGGGAAAACATGTTTAAAATTATAAAAATTAAAGCGAGCAAACATGCAGCGATTCAAGCTCTGTCACCATTCCCGTGGCGGTTTCACATGTCACATCCCAGCGCAGACGCTCAGACGTTTGCGGTGACTGATGTTCGCCCAATGACGCGGTGGATTTCAGGGGGGACATTGGGATCGAATGTTACAAAAGGGGTTGATTGACTGCAGGGTATCCGGAGACCTTAACGTTTTTGGACATTGTATTTCTTTAATAACATTTAATACAGATCTTTCTGATTGGGAGACTTACATGTACATAAAAAACTTCACACATAGTTTTTTGTTTTTTTTTTCCGATGGTGGATTTCAAGTGACATGTGTAATGGTTTGTAGAGGGCGGATGGTAGCAGGTTTTAAGGAAATGGCCACTCTGCCATTTTTTACCTAATGATGAAGAAAACTGTGGAGTAACCTGAATAAGATTTGTTAAAAAGGAGAACTAAATAAATCACAGGGTTTTTTTTTATGACAGTCTCTGACTGGGGGCAGTTTATTTGAGTAGTTCCTTAAAAAAGTATAAAAATTTGTTCTTTAATCTGTTAAGAGAAAACAACTTTGTTGCTTAGTAGATATGTGTAGATAAGCTGGATATAATATGACTGTATATAAGATTTTCTTGTTTATCTTAGTTTTAGTTTTGTTTTCAGATATTAGTCTAATATTTTCATTTAATCAATGTCATTTAGTTAAGTAGCTACTATTCAAGGCACTGCTTGCTAGCCGTATTCCATATAACGCTGCTAATCTATAAAAGAACTACTGAAGGTCAAAAGCATTGACCCTGCTTTATTTGCAAGAAAGCCAAAGCTCAGACAACTTAAGGTAGAGCGACCTTCCAAAGGTCACGCAGGACACGGTGTTGTTGTGATCCACACCCCAGACTCTTTGTCCTGAGATCACCCCACTTTCCATTGTACCACCCCGGCCCCCAAGGATGAAATGAATCCAAACAAAGCAATTTCAAGGATGGGTTTTATTTTCAACCACTGATTAGCAGCAAAATGATAAAGTACAAGCACATTTTTACAGACAGGGCTTCATGGGGGCACTGATTACTTGGGGCTACCTGCTCTTGTGAACAGCCCACCACCGTGGCAGCTCAGAACAAAGCAGTCCTTTGCACATGTGCCGTGCCTTTGTTAAGTAAGTTACATGCACTAAGGTCACCACAGACTGGTTCCGATTCCTTGTAAGACAGCTTTAATAACGTAGGCAGATAATAAGTAAAAGGTGTTGATGATTCATCGAAGTATAAAAAAAGAATGGAGTGAACACAGCATTTAACCAGTGCATACATTTCAACGGTAGTTCTTCTTCTTACAAAAGTTACATATTCTTTTACTTTGGAGGAAAATGAAAGATTGAGAAATATCATTTTAGCATGACCATAAAGCAGTCAAATGGTTCATGATGCGATTATCTATGCTACAAATCTAATTTTAAAGACATTTTAAAATATTTTTTGTCTTCTGGATAGTTTTCTTTTTTATTACAGTTTACGTGCAATACTAGTTTGTATGGGTTTCAGATATACAGCATCGCGGTTAGACAATCATAAACTTGACAAAGCGATCCCCTGGTATTTCTAGCACCCACCTGGCGCCCCACATAGTTATTACACAATATTATTAGCTGTATTTCCTATGCTGTAGTTCGCCTCCCTGTGACTATTCTGTAACTGCCGATCTATACTTTGTAATCCTTTCACCTTTTTACCCAGTTCCCAAGACCCCTACCCACTGGCTATGTTCTCTGTCTCCATGAGTCTTTTTTATTTTTGTTTGTTCATTGATTTTGTTCTTTACATTCCGCATATAAGTGAGATCATATGGTACTTGTCTTTCTCTGACTGGCTGATTTCATTGAGCATAATACCCTCTAGGTGTATCCAGGCTGTTGCCAATGGTAAGATTTCATTAAAGAAATATTTTTAACAACACATATGGAAATATGAGTCATTTCCTTAATTTTGTCTTACTCAGAATTACCATTAGATGTCTAAGTGAAAAAAAACCCAAACAATCCAAAGCAAATAACCTACTTATGGAGAAGAATAAAGCAGAGGTAGATATCTAAATGGTGATTATAAAAGGCAACTAGAATGTTCTTTCACTAGGTTTCCTCAGTCTTATTTTTCTGTCAGTTTCTGTTGTGCTTGTTTTCCACTTCAGACCCAACTTTCTGTCTTTCTAGAAATTAAATGTGTCAATTACTTATACAGGAATTGACGTTGCTGTGAATCAAAACTCATCATCATTTATTTTTAGATAGTCCTTCAGTTCCAAGCTTGAGTTTCTGATCACTTTGTTGGCTCCGATGGTTCAAGTTCTGCTTCCAGTGAAATATTTCAAGTAATATTTATAGTATGTCTTTGAGCCTCAAACGGATAACGATATCTGATATAAAGGATTTATTTTAGTCATACCTGCATCATTTAATGTATGGTATTTTGCCAATGGAGATTATGCTAATAGGAGTTTTTCAATGGCTTCGCTCATATCTTTCTCTTAAGTTAGAGTTATCGGCAGCTCCTTGCTCTAGACCCAGACAGGAGTCTGCTCATCCTTATGTCCCCATGGAAATCAGTTGTTTCCGAAGGAAGGGTGGCAGGCTCACAGAAGTGTGTTGAATTGAACATTCCTTGTAAGAATATGCATTTTTAAAGCTTGAAATATGATTAGCTTCCCAACAACAACTGGATTTATTTATGTATTTATGTAGTTCAAAGCCATGTCCGTTAGCACCCTGCTGTCATTAGAAACATGGCTACTTTGTTAGCAGCGAACATTATAAGCCAGAAATAAACCTAACGTGGAAAACGCTATATTAAGAAGTTAAAATTATAAGTCAGGTTTAAAAGTTGACTTAAAGTTTAGATCAGTTCAGTTAGATATAAAAGGCTTGCCTTTTAATAGGATTTGAGTGCCATAATTTAGCTTCTTATATAAATCTTCTTTTAGGTTCTTTATAATGTACTATTCATTTAGTTCATTCATGTGACAAGAATGGGTCTTCAATGATGCTTCTCTTCATGTGTTTCTAAATTTAACTACATTCTTCTGATAAAAAAACAGCCCCTCAATGAACCCTGCACTAACACAGTTGGCTTGTTTTTTAAAAATAATTGGAAATATTTTAAACATAAGAGAAATTAAGAATGTATTTTTGCCATCCATTTATTACATGTAGATGTGAACACATTCCTTTCAGCATCTTTTCTGCTTTGGAATAAAATAATGTCTTAAAAGCAGTTATATAATTTGATCAAAATTCGTGTCTTAGATCCTTAGGCCTCTCTGTATTTTCTTCCGGACAGTTCAGAACTATGTTCCGGGAGGCCGGGGGGGGGGGAAGGGCAGTTACTGTATCTAATACCGGGCCTCTCGTTCACTCTTCCCAATGTGGTTCGCCAGTCTCATCAAGTTCCATTGTAAATGAAAGGCTCCATTCCAGGCTTCAGGACATGCACGTTAATTTCATTAAAGCAAAGTGTCAGAAGCAGCACTCAGCAAGTCACATAATATCCAGTAGCATTAAACTTGAGTAGAAAGTAGATACAGTCTTAGCTTTTGATTTAAACAGGAAATTTATTACACCTCTTAATCTTTCCGAGTGTGATAGAAGTGAAAATGAGAGCTACTTCACAGAGCCGTTTTGAGAATTAAATGGCCCAATGTAGGTAAAGGGATCAGCACAGTCCCTGGCACACAGTAAATGTTCAACAAATGTTAGCCTTTATTAATGGTTAGTGTACCTTATAATTTCCTGGATGGGACTTGAATTTTATTTTTTTATGATTAAACTAACCAGTGTGTAACTTCCTATGCTATAGTG
The DNA here is from genome assembly GCA_004027735.1 of Carollia perspicillata. Taxonomy (NCBI): domain Eukaryota; kingdom Metazoa; phylum Chordata; class Mammalia; order Chiroptera; family Phyllostomidae; genus Carollia; species Carollia perspicillata. Next base: position 25,623 of record PVKM010007459.1, on the reverse strand, counting down.
AAGCATATTTGTTTCAATACAAATTCAGGTTTTAAGGGACACTTTGAAACAGACTGCATTATCTATCTACTGAGTTAAAAGGCGTAATGAAATAGACCTCTTCTGTGTGCTTTAAGCTGCACCCGTGCCTCACCTGCCTTCTTTTCCTTAGCAGTCCTGTAGTTGCTTCCAGAACGAAAAGACGCAGCCTCTAGACGTCCAGCATCTCATTCAGGCGTCTTCAGTGCTGCGGTAGATCGTAATTCTTTTAAGTTTTATATTCACAGGACAATGTGATTAAATCTATTTTTTTGCGTAGCATTGTAATTAGAAGTCATATAATACATTAGGTTTATTATTTGCTCCATTTTTAGAGCCACATTAACCATTGTTCTACTTTCTACACATAGATTCAGCTTAAATATGCTTTGATTTCTGAGGAAGGCAAAGTCCTTTCATTCTTCTCTGCTGCGGGCTGTGAACGATCAGTTCCACACGTCCTCACTGAGCACCGACTGTATGCCGGGTGAGAGGGTGATGCCAACGAGAAAGCCGTGGAAAGTGCCTTGGGAGCGTGCCGGCACAAGCTGATTCTTTTCACTGTGGTTTTTTAAATGTTAAGACCAGTTCACCCATATGCACTCGGGGAGCAGCACCTAATCTGGCTTCCAAGGGAGTGAATTCACCCAAACAGCTCTTCGGAAGGTACAACGATAATTACATTCAGAATGATCCCTCTGAATGATCCCCAAACCCTCAGTCATCAGTAAAGACTCACTTATGATCATGATAATTTCCTGAATATTAAGCAAAACATCCTAACGCATTTTAGTATAAAATTTAAATGTAGTGAACAAGGAGGGCTGTCTGCTTGACGATGACTGTGAAGTTCATCAGAAACCTTATTCGTTAAGTATTACTACTAATCAAGGACGCACACTTTATTTGATTGAGACTATATTTTAATTCTCCATATACTACTGATTTTTAAAAATACAAGCATAATTAAAATGTATTGCCATTTTCTGTATTTCGAAGAAAGTTTCCATATTAGGTTTCTTGGATTAAAAACATTGAACAAACCTGGAAAATAGACTTGCCAAACTGTAGCAACATTTTCCCATCATCTTATAAGTATTTAAAATGCTAAAAACTTGCTTTGATTAAAGGTACATTGTTTTCAAAGTTTAGTAGTTATATTAGACTGTGGTATTTAATGAAACAAAAATATTAAAATAAAGAACACAGAAAGCATATAGATTCACTGCTACCCTAGAATCTAATTTGCGATGGGAGGAATTATGTTCATTAGTCTGCTCATAAAATTCTATGGGCCTTGTGTGGGGAATTCAACACTATGTTACTGGTAGGGCCGTTTGAAAGGTAGAGGCATCTCATGACACAAAACTAACATCAAACACCCACCCCAGTTAATGATATGCTTGAGAATGCAAAATGTTGCCATATGAAGTGGGTACAAAATGTTTTATTCTAATAGTCTTTTTTGTTAATTAGTTCTTAAGACAGATTATGTGTAATTAATAATAGGAGATATTTCTTAATTAATGATTTCAGCTATTTCACAATATTTGGGGGGGGTAATTTCTTAATTAAAATATACTGGACTTGTGGCAAAGACATGTGTCACTTGCATTTCAAGGAATGACTTCTCCAGGGGAATAATGACCTCATTCACAGACACCAGAGATTTGCTGCTGCTCTGTGGCTTGGCTTTAGATCCCCTGAAAAGAGAACTGCCATGGCTTCTGGCCGGGTGGTTCAGCTGTTTGGAGCATCATCCCATCCAGCAAAGGGGTGTGGGTTCCAGCCCCAGTGTGGGTTCCAGCCCCAGTGCGGGTGCCTCTGGGAGGAGGCAGCAGACCTGTGTTTCTCTCTGTCCCTGTCTCTCTGTCCCTTCAGCCCTCACCTCCTTCCTCTCTCCCTTTTTTTCTCTCGTTCTCCCTGCCCCTTTCTCTAAAACCAGTGAGCATATCCCCTGGTGAGGATTAAAAAAAAACCCCACAACTGCTGTATATGTTTTCTGTCTTGGTCCTATGCGTAACATGACATATTTCTGTTCTGCATTACTTGAGTATAAATTGTACTTAAATTTTAACCAGCAAGTAAGAAAAATAAATCTTCTGAGAACAACGATCTTACAGGTGGACCAGTTTTTTCTGCTGTCAAATATGTTGAAAGAGTGGCGAATATGGCTCTTAAGTCATTTCTATTAACATCAGCTGAGGGTATCCCGACTGCCCGTTTCACACCACTCTCTGAATCTTCCTTTTGTAACGTACATTGCGCCATGAAATTTATAATTAGCAGTTAAAGTTTTTAGGTAGCTGAAAAGACACACACACATACAAAACCAAGCATTGCAATTAAATAAATTTATTGAGATAAAATGACTTTTGCTTCAAAGCGACATTTGGACTCAGGGCGGCAAACAAGGTACTGTCCTCGTCGGGGGAACTCTCCTCTCCCGATAATGGCATATGTACCGTTCCCTGAGTGTGGACAGGTAACTGCCCCGGTCCCATTTTACGTGGGCGTCCAGATCTCTTCGATTATTTTCATCCTCTTGAGTCACTCAGGCAGAAAGTACACAGGATAAAGGCAATTTTGGTAAAAGCTATCCTTTGATCATTCCTCTAAAAGGTCATCATCATTTTCCCGCACTCTCCTTAAAGATGTCTTTTGAAAGGCAGGCCTATTTACGATCGCTGTGCAAGAAGCAGGCAGCGCTGAGGGCGGGCGCGAAGCCCCCTGGCCTCCGGAGCATCTCTGGAAATGCTCTTTTCTGGGATTGGCGATAGTGTTGGCCTCCGCCCTTGCAGAGCGCACGAGTCCACGTGCTTCTCAGAAAGCAGAAAGGCCGCTGAGGGCTCTGCCTCTGCCTTGTCGCTGTGTCTGGCGCTTGGTCTGCTGAGCCCTCCGAGTGAGCACAGGACTTCACTACGTAGGTAACGGCCTGCTCACTGACTCCAGCGGTGTCGAGCGAAAGTTATGTCCTCTCTTCCTGTACCTCCCCGCGTCACAACGTTCCCATGAAGACGTTCTTTTCTGACAAGAGGAAAAACATTAAACATCAGCATTTTAAGAACATGTGTAAAAATTCCTAAGCACCAAATCTAGCCAGTGGAATGGCGCCACCTGAAGCCAGAGTGAAAGTAGTATCCATAGGAAGGAATCTGGTTACAGTTCGTTAGCCAAGTAGCAAAACTTTTTTACTTCTCTGTGTGTATTGATTTTGAAAGGAAAAAAATACAAATTTACCATATTTTTTAAAGCGTTCTTTAAAATGCAGAGCAAGGTTTCCTATTTACAGCCAGTTTAAGATATAATTATGATGAACTTTCAGGATGACTAATCAAAATTTTTTAAATCAGTTTAGTTTGTTCACTGCTGTATTCCCAGCACCTAGAACAAAGCCTGGCACACAGTAGGCACTCAATAAATACACTGAATGAGTGCATTACTTAGATTCTATTAGAACTACCACTTGTGTGAGTGAGTTAACTTTAGATCATTGGGCTGATCGTGTCAAAGGTGGAGCCTTTGGAGCTACGGACTTTTCAAGAGAGAATAATAACTCTAATTACATTGTTTTAACTGCTGCTCAAGACTTTAGAAAAGGTGTTTTTTCTGGAAGTGCATAACCCCACCAGAACTTAAAGACGGGAAGGACTCGAACCTGTACTGGTGGCACGAGCATCGTCAGAGGGGCTGGTCAGCCCCCCCGGGGGGATCAGCTGAGAACATCTTGCCTCCAGATGAAAGGAGGTGGGTGCACGTTACACGATTTTGGAACTCAGTAAAATCTACCTGAAATAATGTGTAATTCTGATGCTTTCTAACAATTTGGCCCTAAGGCGTCCCCTTTTAGAAGCAAAGTGAGAAAGCATATCATTGAAGGAAGAAAGCATCAAGGTTAGCGATTATTTCAGGTACATTTTATTGGATTTCAGAACATACAGTCTGGCTCTGAAGGGTGGTGTGGTGTGTTTTATATACAGATACAGTTATGAGATTGCATTGCTCTCGAATATGTTAAGATGGTTGTAATTTTGCAACTAGCAAACTGTGTGTTTAAATAACGTGCTGCAGGTTAACTGGATAGAAACACATTGACAACCCGTTTGCCAGTTCACAGACACTGTTTTTTCTCTCTCACCTCTAGTTTTGTAAAATTGATGTGTTAAGAGTAGAAAATAAGGTACAGATTCAGCAGCAATGAAAAAGAGATTTTGAATAGCATTCTTTGTTTATTTCCTTTCTACTACATCAGCTTGCCAGGCAGTGGTTAAGGGCAAAGGCTTAGAATTTGAGTGCCCCATCTGAGCTCTGCCACTTGCTAACTTCGTGCCATTGGGCAAGTTACTTACCTTCTTGGTGCCTCAGTTTATCATCCATAAAATGGGAATAATTATAGTGCCAATCCCAGAGGGTTGTTTTTGTGATTCAGTTAGTTGATATAGTTAAAGTGCTAGCACAGCATTCAGCAGACTTCTGCGAGGGGCCGGATAGCACATCATTATGACTTTGCAAGTCATCTGGCCCCCGTGCAGCTGCTCCACTCTGCCGTTGCACTGCGCACGCACCGTAGATAATTCATAGATGAATGAAAATCGCTGTGATGCAGTAAAACCGTATTTACCGACATTTACAGGCCAGGGGTCATAGGTCGCTGACCCCTAGGCTAAAGTATTGCTTAATACGTAATGAAGTTTCAAAATGATTAGGTATTTTATTCCATCTGATGAAGCATATATTAATGAATACATCTTGGACGTATAGAATTTCTGATGTATAAAAAAGCAGTGTATTTGAAATCTAATTTTTAAACAAACATATAAGACGATTATAGTGTGAAAAAATGTCTACAAATTTCTGGTAGGGAATTCTCCAATTGATCGAGTGATATGACTCAAAAACAGTTTTGAAAGAACGCAAATGGAACTGGCTTAGGGGGATGCCCAGTGATTTGGGTGCAGTTGAGAAACTGGGATGCAGCAGGAACGGGGGCTGATGCTACGAGTGTCGTGTGTCTGTGTGTCTGTGTGTCTGTGTCTCTTTGTGAGTCCTGCTTTCTGGGTTTTTAGCCTTTCCACCAGCCAGGGTCACCTATGATTGAATTCAGAAAGTATGCTTACCTCTCGACTGAAGAGAAATTGAATAGGAAGCAATGCGAATACTTGAAGATGGCTAGGTAACATATCAACTTAAACTTTTGATTTTATGGACTTTAGAACTTCACTGCCTAGTTGTAACTACTTAATTCTTGAACTAAACCAGCCTCATATATATCAAAGTTGGGTTAATCCCATCAGACTCGATTTGTCTGTGTAGTACTGGTGTTCACTTATTTATGGACTTATTTTTTCATTCATTAATTCATCTATTAACAATTTGTTGACTACCTTCTCTGGGTTAGGATTTTAGGACAAGAAAATGGGGAAAAAATAAACATAGTCCCGGTGATCAGAAGTCAACAGCAGAACAGGGGCCATCGAGAAGCAGTAGGTGATAATACCGTGGTTGACAATGATTCATATCGTTTAAGAATGATCTGGTTCCAAAGCTTCTGTGTGCATTAAAAAGCCACGCACGTTTGTGAAGGTTACGCTAATTCCTCTTAGGCAGTGAACGTGCATGAAGAGACTTCCAACCTCATTCAATAACTCCTTCTCAGGGCCACTCTTTCCAGGTTGGAAAACCCTGGATTTGTGTGTTGGGCATTTTTCTTCTCCTTTTTTAAATTTTTCTTTTCTCTTCCTTCCCTCCTTTTTCCTCTTTCCCTGTCTTCCCCCACCCCGTTCTTTCTCTCAAATTCTGTACAACATGGGGTTTAGGACCAAATAGACCCCATTTTGAAGGCTGGTTCTGTCCTTTATTTTGAGGAAGTTAGGGACCTTCCCATCTTAAAGGAGGGATAAAGATGCCCTCATCCGAGGAATTTCCATTTAAAAGATTTTGTGTCTGGAAAGTGCCTAAGCACAGTAGCTGTTGTTACTATTATTAAAATTTGTTAGGATTGCCCATATTATTACTTTAGGTCACATCAGAGCCTCAGTGCTGTGAATTCATGCACCCTCTGAATATGCCTGTGGAACTGCCCAGGGAGCCTAGGGGAACACGGCAGCATTTTTGTCTCTCAGAATCCTACCATTGCTGGGAGGTGAGGATGTATTTATTCTACATCTTCCTACGACATTTAAAAATGCTGTAGATCTTAGAGCCAGCAATGGTTTCTCTCTTCCAGCCAGGATTTCTTGGTTTGGTTTCTTAGCTGATTGTTAGAAAGACCTTGTTTTTAAAATGCACAGCCGAGTTCTGTCTTGATCAATGTCATGGAAAAGTTTCATGTGATCAAGTTTTTGAGGAAGAGGACTTCTAAACCACACCAGATGTTTCAAAGAATTCCTTATTCTCTTAATAGTAAGCCCAAAGTAATTCTAAGGTCTGCCATCCCCAACAGACACGCACACACGCACACACACAGAGAGACCATGAGCTCATTGTTTTTATTCTTTCTTCTGTGGAGTAGTTATCATATTTGTAACAACCTTATTTGTTTACTTGTCTGTGATGTGTCTTGCCCATGATACTAAAAAAAAAATAGAGATATCATCTGACTTGCCTTCAATACCCCAGTGTGAGGCACAATCCCAGAATTTATATGAATTTTTCGAACTAATGAGTGAAACCTTGTCACAGGGCCATGTCTGGCTCATAACTGTGCCTTCCATAATATTTGTTAGTTTTTTCCTCCTGCTTGAAGCATCTTTGCGTAAACTTCTGATGGTGGAAGTCCGCTGATGGACACATTTCTCGGATGACTCAAAGCATACTTTAAAACTTCCGGCTCTTTGTTTGTGTTCCAGAGGGTAACGATTTTGGAGAGTGAAAGAAAACCAGACTAGTTTACTGTTCGCACTTTGTCAGAACCCGTGTCTGCGGCCAAAGGATGACAGCCACCCGATCGTCCTTCAGACGGGAGGGCTCAAACAGCCGTGCTGCCCGGCGTTTCATCGGGCCCCTCTCAGGCCAGCTTTCCTTTCGGGGAAACAGCCCTCCGTGCGTGGTTTTAAGAAATCAAAGGACCTGCACAATGACACGAGAGTCTCTTCTGCCTCAGACCCCTTGGCGACATGCTCAGAAGCGGTCAGCTATTTAATTAGTAGTAATGTAGCAGTGAGATATTCAGAAGCATTTTACTCTTTGCCCGCATGTATGTGTGGGTGTATACTGAAATGAAAACTGCATTCACTGTTATAGCCCCTTGGTTGTTTCTGCCTACTTAAAAGTATGTGTATTTCCAAACCGATGGGTGACAGAGGGCGGGGGGCAGGAGGCTGGCTGGAAAAGGTGAAGGGATTAAGAGGCACACAGATTGGTGGGTACACAACAGTCGTAGGGATCTAAAGTACAGCACAGGGAACATGGTCAATAATACTGCACTACCTATGTATGGTGCCAGGGGGGTACTAGACTGATGGAGGGGGGTGGATCGCTATGTAAATTATATAATTATCTAACCACTGTGCTGTGTGCCTGAAACTAATCTTAAATGTCACGTGTAACTCAAAGGTAGTATTCAAATAATAAAGTATGTATCCTTAAGATACATACTTTAAGAGTCTTTCTGTGTTAGTGCTCGAGCATCTGGTTTTCCAAACCTCTGCCCAGTGTTTTATTGTGTGGCTGGAATTCCATTGATTGAATCATTATTCTATTGAGGAACCTGAGGGTCGTTTTCAGCCTTTTGGTATTTAAACACAGTGCTGCAGTAAACACTCCTGTGAGTACTTTTCATGGACATGTTCTAAATCCTTACAGGACGAATTCTGCAAGTCGAGCGTTGGCTCAGAGGGTCTGTGCTTTCTAAGCGGTAACAGCGCTCGACAAGTTTTGCTCCAGCTCTGTCGCCACAACACGCACTCCTGCTGAGGGTCCGTGAAGCGCCTTTTCGGACAGCTATTCACGGATACTGTTTATGTTCAGTTGCTTTGAATTTTGTTAATCTGATGAGTGAAAAATAAAGGCCTTTTTATGCTGTGAAAGGCTCGAGATCTTTCTAGTCATTCAAAATTTATTTGCGTTTCTTTTTTGGTTGCCCATTTTTCTTTTGTATTTCTGTCTATTCTTACTCATTTGTAGGAATAGTTCGTTCAGTAAAGAAATTGGTTCTTTGCTGTAAGTGGCGAGGTTATGTTTTCAGTTTGTTGTTTTTTTCAAACTTTACCGTATTTTTCGTGCTGAACTCTTTTAAATGCACAGTTATGAATCTTTCCTGAGGCCTTTGTCCTAAATGGTCTCGCGGGGCACCTGTCGATCGCACTTAGCACGGTATAATCCCTTCTGAATGTGCGGTTACTTATCTAATGTCTGTGTTGCTCACTAGACCAGAAACTCCATAGGGTCAGGCACTGTCTGCCTGTCACTCCCTGTTATATGCCCACACATGACATGCACTGTTCTGTTAGGAACAGCTTCTTAGGAAATGTTTGTTGAATGACTAAAGGAGGGTGGTAAGCAATGTGATCTAATTCGTTCTCTTTAAATATGTATTTATGTTCAGAGTATGTATTTATCACAGGCTCACATTCCAGTGGCATATGTGTGTATACATATATACACATATATATACATATATATACATGCCCTGATACATGCACACGCACACTCACACACACACACACACACACACACATCTTTCAAAACATGGTCCTCCATCCAGTAATATCAGTACCAATCACTGAAGACTACGTTTGAAATTTTTATATTTCATCTAAGAAGTGCTGATTTTTATGGGTCTGTGACTTATTTGGTTGTCATTTCTCCCTTACACAACATTATTTTGTTCATTCAGAAAGCTATAATCTCTTGGTTGCCAAGACATTCGTGATGAATTTCAGCATTGCGTCTCAGAAACAGCTAACTATGAACAGTGAAAAAGTAATTTCCATAAAGATGATCACTATACTTGAAGAACTCAGGACTTTTTAAAAGAATACACCCCTCGTTTATAAAGATAATGATTAAGGATAATACATATTACACTGTTTGTTGCTTTTTATGAGAGATAAGGGTATGCTAAGTACACTTTTCCATCTCTTCATTTAAAAGCATCTTAGGATTTTGGTGTAAAATGTTGATGGGCAGCACTACAAAAATAACACTTTAGTTAACTGTACAAATAACAAAGTAGATGGAGTGAGGGTGCATACTTTTGATTCAGCTGTTAGCAATGAAAGAGTTAATGACAGAATTACCTCTGCTTTTAAATTTCAAGTCAACCCACATTTATACTTGATTTAAAAATGGACGTCATTTCTGTGAGTGTCAAAGATTTTTGTGTCTACTACCTTTTAATGATGTGCTTATGTTTTTGCTCCCTTTCCCTCCCTCTCTGTCTCTCTTCATCTGTGTAACCTCTAGCGTGATGGTTATTGCACAGATCCTGGTAAAAGCCATGCACACTTCCTGGGCTCGTTCTTACATGTGTGCTCAGGAATGCAGGCCAAGGGCTCCACCTCTCAGTCCTCGGGTTTTTTGGAGGGTGAATTCATTCTCACAGGAAAGAAAAGATTTTCTGAGAAACAGTTATGATTCAAAAAGTTTTAGAATATGGGTCTCTCTGGAATTTTTTTTTTCAATTCTCCCTTTTTTTGGGAAGACAATTGAGTAAGTAGGTCACTGAAGAAATTACCAGATGGTGGAAGTATTGCCAGTAACACATTAGGCATTGTCATTTTGTGCCTGTGGCAGGGATCGGGGCCAGGATGCAGTGAAGGGTCTGGGATGGGAACCAAGACAAGCAGGACCTCACTGAGGATGCCTTACCCCCTTCCTTTGTCCCACAAGAGCAGCACCGAGTGAGCATCCTCTGAGCATTTAAGTATCGTTGCTTCTGGGACAGGGCAGGCTCCTATGTAGAGAGTAATTTAAAAGCCGGTGCATTTGCTATGCTTCACAGTTATTTTTAAAATGTCTTTATGCTCATAAAAATCACATTCCCTTATTCTGAATATGCCCTCACCCATAGCTTTCTGTATTTCTAGGTTAGGGGACTGCAAAAAGTCTGAATCCCTGCGATTGACATTCAGGGGTTTAACCCACAAATACAGTCTCACATCAACCACATAGAGGGAAAAAGTAACAAAAACAGTGAGTTAAAATTCTGCCTGGTTTCCTTTAGGTCCGTGACATGTAAGCTCATGCTTGTATTTACATTTCGGTTACTCTCGATGCCCTTGGCCTATTCTTTTTAAGTTTAATGGTAGAAGGTGACATTCTGCTGCCTGTACATGAAGGTGGCGCAGGGAGGCTTCTTTCTGTGTCTCTATCTGTCGTTTTTCACAAGGACCACCTAGGTCTCTGCCTTCCCTATGCAGCACTTGCAGCTCAGGAATAGCTTTCTTGGGAAAATGTGCGCGGCCAAGGATTCACAGCAGAAGACAAGCCGTGGGTGCCTCTCTGCCTCCCGTCATTCTGGGGAGAAATGTGTCATGGCGAGAGTGCTTCGGAGGCCTCGCTGTCAGAGGGACAGGCACAGGCTGATGGGCGCTGAAAGCCTGGGTGTAGGGTTCCGGCCGTTTCAAAGCCTGGACGTGCCAGCTGCCCAGCCCTCGCAGACCTTAGTGGCCCTGGGATATGACAGTGCCCTGGGGCAGGGTCGGGGGTAGGGGGGAGGGGAGGTCAATAGACAGGTGGGGAACTGAGCCCTGCAGCTCCTCCTGTCAGGGGACAGGAGCCCCCTGCCCTGCTAGCTCATTGTCAGGGCAAAATATGCTCAGAGTCATTTTCAGACAACCTTGATCCTTGTATTAGAGGAATGAGCCACGGAGAGCAGCTTAGGGTCTAAAGAGACAGAAATAAATTGTAATCGTTGCAACCTGACATGTGCATTAAGTGTTTTTCCCTTTATCTATCTTTTCCGTGTTTATTTTTGGTGGGAACTTATTATTTGAGTTCACATAGCCACACTCCCAACCTAATTACTGTGCTCCCAGATGGCTTCACGAATGCTTTCATTTTTGGTTTATGTATTCCTGTTTCTGTTTGCCTTGGTTTTAAATCTCCCGTGTCCTTCCTGGTTTTCTGGTGTTGCCGTGCACAGGAATCATATCGGGACTTCTCAGGGAACTTTTTCCACAAACTGATATGCTCTATGCTGCCCTTGAGCGATAGATGATGGGCGATGGGATCTCCATAAACTTTGTCCTGTATTTCAATGTTGCGGGTAGGGTGGTTATTGCTAATTAAATTGTCAGGACTCTGTACAGGAGATGGATGCCAGTTCAGGTACTTGTCTCCAAAATGTGACGTGGTCGGGAGCATGTAACTCAGGCAGTGGGCTTTCCATAAGGGGCAATGCCATGCTGCAATCAACTTTGCCGGCCTGTAAGAAGGGTATACAGCATGGCTTCCTTTCCTTGGGGTGGACAGAGGGTTTCCCGGCAGTGATACTTTGTAGTTCTTCGTGGAGTTTATTGTGGTCAGAGTGCACGTCCAGACTTGCATCTCATAGACGATCAACCTAAACTATAAACTGATTTGAGGAAAAAAATGACCTGAAGGCTTGTTGCCTGGTCCCTGTGGTGGCTCAGGTTAGCCTGGGCTAAGGGGAGAGTGGCACTGGCAGCGTCGGTGGCCCTGGGCTCCAGGGCACAGTGGTAGCTGGCGAAGCAATCAGATTGCCTTCTGTTCTCCGCTTGTGCTGAGGAGGCAAGGTCACGGTGGGTAAACGAGAAGGATAAAACAACACTGCATTTAAAGAATGAGAAAGTAGAACAGAACGGTCATTTCGAAGAATTAAAGGAGAATTTTTAAGCTCTTGCCTGAGCAATTTGAGACCTGGAGGTCTAATTTTCCCTGAACTTGACGTAATGCAGAAAATCCGGTGCAGCCTCGCACACCTGGCGTGTGCGCCTTACACTCCTCAACTGTTCATTCTGACGTGCACACGTTTTAAAAAGATCATGCTTTAAGATGCCATTAGTCAATTTTTGTCATATATTTTATTTATTTTTAAGGGTGATTTATTTTGAACTCATGGGAAAACAGATATCAAACCATTAGCATTTTTGATAGTTTATTATAAAATCCCGTATTTACCCTTGTTTAAAATGCAGGGAGCAACCAATGAATGCATACGTAAGTGGAACAACAAATCGATGTTTCTCTCTCTCTTTCTCCCTCCCTCTCTGTTTCTAAAATCAATAAATAAATCTTTACAAAAAGCGCTGAGGCGGGCGTTTTACCAGGAGCCAGGAGCTTGCTGAAAAGTGGCTGTTTCAGAGTGATGCTGATGACCACCACGCCCACGTGGCGCCGAACCAGGGGGTCCAGGCAAACTGTTTCCTTCAATGAAGTGCATATATGGGAAGTTCATAGTCTGTAAGCTAACTAGACCCCTTTATAAACATCTCGTTTTTGGTCCACATTGCATAGAGAAATTTCATATGTGAATGAGAACTGTTCACTTTTTTTTTTAGCTTTATCGAGGTATTATTAACAAATAAAATTGGGAGGTGCTTAAAGTGTACATTGTGATAATTTGATGTATACCTACATAGTGAGGATTTCTCCATCTAAATGAATGCATCCATCCTCCCCTCACATATCTGTTTCCTGAGAACATTTAAGCTCCCTCTCAGCAAATTTCTGTTATAATTGATGACACTGTGTCATCAATTATAATATCCCCATACCTTATCCATCTTATAGCTAAAAGTTTGTGCCCTTTCATCATTTATTTCCTCTAGCCCAGCTCCTGGCTACCGCGCTCTACTCCCTGTTCCGATGAGTTTGATTTCTTTTTCAGATTCTACATACAAGTTATACTGTGCAGTATTTGTCTTTGTCTGAATGACTTATCTGACTTAGCATAGTGCCCTCGGGATTCATTCATGTTGTCTCAGAGAGCAAGAAGTCCTTTTTTTCTAGATAATATTCAGAATTTATTTATGACTGAATGGTATTCCATCTCATATACCCAGATCTTCTTGATTCACTCATTCGTCATGGACACTGAGGTCGTTTCCATGTCTTGGCCCTTGTGAATAATGCTGCGATGAACACAGGCGTGCAGCTATGTCTTCAAGATCCTGTTTTTATTTCCTTCAGATATAAACCCAGAAGTGGGACTTCTGGTTCACACGGCAGTTTTATTTTCATGTTTTAAGGAACCTCCGTGCTGTTTTCCATAGAGGCTGCGCCAGTTTATATTTTTACCATCAGTGCACGAGGGCTTCCTTTTCTCCACATCTTCACCAACATTCTGTATCTTTCGTCTTTTGGTCCACATTGCATAGAGATCATAATGATTCTAACAGGTCGGAGGTGATATCTCGTTGTGGTTTTTGATGTGCATTTCCCTGATAATTAGTGATGTTGAGCACCTTTTCATGTACTTGTTGGATATGTGTATGTTTTCTTTGGGAAAACATCTATTTAGATCCTCCTCCCTTTTTAATTGGATTGTTTGTTTTTCTGCTACAGAGTTGTGCTTTTTTAATCTATTTTAGATATTAACCCCTTATCAGACATATGATTTTCTCCCATTCTATAAGTTTTCTTTTCATTTTGTGGATGCTTTCCTTTGCTGTGCAAAAGCTCTATATTTTGACATAGTGCCACTTATTTATGTATTGTTGCCTTGACTTTTGGTATTAAATCCAAAATAAATATAGCTAAGACCTATGTCAAAGAGTATTCCCTGTGTTTTTTTTTTCTAGTTTTACAGAACTGTCTTAAATTTTAGTCTCTAATTCATTTTGAGTTGATTTTGGTGTGTGGTTAAGATAGGAGTCCAGTTTCATTCTTTTGCCTGTGGAGGTCCAGTTTTCCCAACACCATTTATTAAACCTTTATAGTTGTCCCAAATATTTCATATAATATAGATATTTATTTACTTAAAGATTGATTTGATGAGATAACCCTTTCAGTTTTCTTTTTCTTTGAGAACTTTACTTGTTACAAATCTCTACCTGGGATATGTTCTGAAACACACGAAGCCATTGATAAGGTGCATGTGGTCTGGATTTGTGCAGTCTTTAAGCTTGCTTTAATTTATTCTCTGTAACTCTTGAAATGCAAAAATATTAGAAAGAATTTGTCTCATTTATCTTTGTATTATTTGTATAGTTCAACCCACTTTTATTAAATTAAACTTTTTTCTTGTCTAAACTACACAACAGGAAGTTGATTACTGAGTGGCAAATGATGAATAGTGCAGTATCTTTCCTTGACTAGCCTTGTGTTTTGCAATGTTTAAGGTTTTTATTTACTTTAATGTCAGTGATATAGTTCTGTTACCAGCGAGGTTAGTCCTCAGTTCTCAAGTTTGGCAAAGAAAGAATTCAGAGCCAAGAACAATTATAAACAAGAAGAAGTTTATTTAGCATGCAAAGCGAAAGCATAGTCAAAGAGATTGGAGCAGGCTTCTCCGGGAGCTGCCTTGGCCTTTTAGAAAGAAAGTCACAGAGGCAGAAGAAGTGAGCCAGCCGGGCTGCATGGACTCAGGAAACATGTTGCAGAGGCAAAGAAGGGCCCCTAGAGCTTAGGAGGAATCAAGGAAAGATCTATGCCCAAAGAAGGAAGATGCCGGTATGTTCTAGAGAGAGAGCGTGCACACTGAGTCCTTTGCCTTAAGCGTTTTTATCTATTTTCTAAAGGCAGGAATTTTAGGGGAGGCCTTCGGGGAGGCTCTCAATAGACTATTCATCAGCTTCCAGGTGTGTCCTTTAATGTGTTGTTTCATCAAAATGAGTGTACAGGGTCAGGGTTGTGGCCTCTATTGATTGGTCAGCAGCACTTGGGGAGAGGGTCATGGGTCACTGCCTCTGCACCTGATGCCCGCCATGGGGTTGCTTTGTCTAGTTTTGCTGCTTTTCTGGGCCTGGAGCTGAAACACAACTGGGGCCTAGGTATTATCTCTCGTTTGACCGGAACTCTGTCTCTGTGGTTGACAGACTCAAGGCTTGGTTCCTGAAATTAGTGGATGCTGGTCAGAACCTCATGGTACTGAGGGTTTAGTGCATGAGGGAGTGGTCGTGCAGAGGAGAAGGAGGCAGGTGAGCCAGGGTGCTGGATGAGGCCAGGCTGAACCAGCCTTCTGTCTCAGTTTCCCCATTCCACTTGCCAAGGAGTTTTCCTCGCTTCTTACTAGCCTGCCTCAGTTCTTTTGCTTTGAGACTTTGAAATCCTGTACATTGGAAATGCAAATAGTAACTTTCAAGGAAAGGAAAGGCCTTAGATGCCTGAAGTATAGCAATCACCTTGAGGT
This sequence comes from Carollia perspicillata, assembly GCA_004027735.1. Lineage (NCBI taxonomy): Eukaryota > Metazoa > Chordata > Mammalia > Chiroptera > Phyllostomidae > Carollia > Carollia perspicillata. The sequence continues at coordinate 10,349 of PVKM010007459.1, read as the reverse complement.
TTAATCAGGCATGAGGTTGAAATGGCATATTAGATCTGGAATTCTTGCTTGGATTTTTATATAGTAGGCAACTGGCACCACCCATTCAAGGCTTTTGAGTTAATAGAGGAGATTTGGAAGGAGGTGCTGGTAGAGGGAGGCAATCCAGGGACACAGCCTAATCTCACTAGGTGGCAGGTGCAGGTGATGCTGCTGAGAGCCTGAAGACAGGAGACAAGGGTAACTCCCTGCCGTGGTAGCAGCCAGGATGAAGGCAATTGAAAGACACTCCCATAAGCCAGATTTACGTAGGTGTGCCTTTTCTCTAGTTTCTTTACGGTGCTTTGAAGTCCTTTGAGGAAAAGGACCGTGCTGGCAGCTTCTTCGTTCATGCGCACACGTATTTGATATTGCTGCTCTGCAGGTGTGGGGGTTTGAGTTGTCGAGTCTGCGTTTAGTGTGACACCTGCTTCCACATATTCTGGAGCTTAGTGGCTGCAGCGTGCCTGGATTCGCGCTGCTCCCGTTTCCCCACTCCGACCTTCAGCTCCCCTCACAAGCTGTCTCTCCATTGCCCCAGGCTTTCCTGAGTCACTAACGTTCTGCTCCGACCTCCTGGCCAATAGGCTTTCGAAGTCTGCAGGCACTGAGGGGAAACTTGCCTCCTAATGGCAGAGGAACCAGCCAGGAAGCTTCTTGGCTGAGCTGACCGCCTCCCCCCGCCCCAGAAGTCCTACTATCCTATCTTTTCCAATAAGGACGTTTGACAGTCTTTTATGTAGTGTCTTTCCGAGGAAATCTCACTCCATCTTCCTCTCCCGTGAACAAGGTGTATATTTACTTATTTTTTCCTTCAGAGAAGTTGGATGCTAACACTCTGAAGTCATTGTCAAAAAGTGTTCTACGAACAATCTTTTGTTGTAGAATATGAAGCTTTCTAAAACATGGCTTTGGAACACATTGACATGAAACATAATAGAGCTGTGATATTCAGTGCATTTAACACAGGAACTTCACAGGGAAACAAACCCAGCTTCGCTCCCAGCTTTTGCTTTTGTGGCGTCGCTGGGAGAGGAGAAAACCAACCCTAACCCTCTTCCAACCTCTTCCACCCAGAAGGGTGCTTACCGGCTTACTCGGGAGAATGGGGTGAAGGGATTGCAGCTCCTTTGTGGTAACTGTTGTGCTTCCTGGAACGTGGCCTGGGGGTCACAGCAGGGGTCCCACTGCTTGGTAATCTTAGGGAATCGCCTCCAGAGAGAATCAAAGTAGATTGCAGAGGTACACCTAGGTGCTTTTATTTTTCAATAGATAAACTTCTAGCTCAACTGTTGTGTTTTTCTCTTTAAAGAGAGAATATGATGATACAGCCCCATATATATTAACTATAATCATATATACTTACATATATTAAACATTTATATTGGTGATAAATCATATTACATAGAATATATTATATATTCACATATGTTGTGTATGTTTTGTTGAAGTAAATCATATTAACTTAGTGGAAATATAATAAGCCCCTTATTTGCTAAATACATTGCTCTTCCTCTTGCCCAGATAGACATCTGGTGTTTTAATAAGTATCCAGAAGTGTTATTATTTACACTGAAAACATCCATAAATCTCCAGCTGTCTAACATACGTAATGACTAGCTACGGCGTGGGTCTGGTAGCTGAGACAATAAATACTTTCGCAGTCCTCTACTTCGGGTTCAGTTTATCCTGCTGTAGCTTTGTGCCTCTTGTTAGGAAGGATTTTGTCATAATCATATTAGGTCAACTATATTTCTTGGAGCTTTGTTATTTATAAAATTACTTGATAGCTCATGGCCAGCCTTGCCTATGTTTTATGGCTCTATCCTAGTATATCTCATATAAAATATTTCTCTAAACTGTGTTATTTCCCATTTAAATAACCATTTTTGTATGTTTGCTTGAAGAGTAATTGCTCTTATAATTACCATCAACATGGCAATATATTAGACCTTAACATGTATTCTAGAATAGCTCATTTTATCTTTCTTCCCCTTCTCTCTTCATGCTTTCTTTTTAAATTTTTTTATTTTTTAATTACAGCTGACAAACAATATTTTATTAGTTTCTAGCACAGACTCCTAAACAAGATGAATGCAAAGAGGCCCCTCCCATACCAAGACACATAATAATTAAAATGCAAAAGGTTAAAGACAAAGAGAGAATCTCTACAACAGCAAGAGAAAAGCAGTTAATTACCTGCAAGGGAGCTCCCATAAGACTGTCAGCTGATCATCACACTATCTTTATCTCTGTGAATGTCAACACAACTTCCCCATCACTCAGCCCAGACACCCGGGCATCCTTTGCCTTCTGGTACCCATTCATCCCTCCACAATTATTATCTGGTCGATCTTCTTAATATCTCTAATTTTTGTCACCTTCTCTCTGTTCTTGTCTCCCCTGTTGGCTCCCCTCCTCCTTAGTTTGAATACTCATCCCTTCTCACTTAGATTATTGCAATTTCCACCTAATTAATCTATGTCCAGACTGGCGGGTCCTTATACGCACTTACCCCACAGAATAACAACTTGGTTCATATTTCCCTGGTAGAACTTCTTTTGGTATTTACAACCAAAATTGCATAGGATGTTTTCACTTGATCTTTGTGTTGGAAAATTTTATACACTTTTAATTTAGCAAAAATACTTCAATTTGAAGGCCAACTAAAGGTCTCTGAGCCTTTGGTATCTATCCCTGGTACAATGGGATACCATGTGACTCCTCACAAAGCTTGGTGGGTTAGCAACTGTATTGTTCCACCTGGAAATGAAAACTGTTAGGGATTTTGGCAGACTTATTACACACTGTCATTCTTTTCACTTAAAATAACGGGAAGTAAGCTCCAAGGAGCATTTTGCTGAAGAACATCAGAACATCTTATTTTCCATGGGTTATCTGTCGACGGTAAGAATGGGATTCATGTACTTTCTCCACACCGTTGTCTTGCAGATCTTCCTGAAACATGGATTTCACCCCACACCCTTTCGAGTGAAGCTCAGACTCTCCCTTGCTTGGAGAAAGCCCTGCATCCCTCCCTGTGACTTTCACACCACCCTTCTCCAGTCTTTCCCCACCCAGCATCACATGGATCTGAATCACCTGAGATGCACATAAAAATAATGGTTCGCAGGCTGTTTCCCACATATGCGGAATCAGAGGTTCTGGGAATAAGGCCTAGGGACCTGTTCCCCTCCTCCACGCTCATAAACGTGAAAGCTGCTGACCTTCCCCTAGGCAGTAGCTGCATTCGGCCGGTGAAGTTGCCTGTCCAGCCCCCCTGGGGCGCCCACTGCCTCTCCCCATCCCTGCTCACAGCGTGTGCAGGGTGCTTCAGGCCTGCGCTCCTATTTGTCCTTGTGCAGACTTTTACCTGTCACACCGTCCCCCACAGTATTTTAGTTATTTGCATGTTTTTTCTGCTGTAGACTCTCAAGAGAAGGAGCCACATTTCATTCAGTTTTGTGTCCCCAGAATTTAGCGTGTAGCCGGTGTCCATGTACAAGGACACGACAAAGAGATGAATAAAAGTCGTTATCTGTGAAGGTAGCACACCTGGGAGACAGGACCATCTTTATTGTGATATTGTCCATATAGTATGTGCAGCCTCTGCTCTCCTATTTGTTTTTTCACTCCATGCTTAAGATGATGGGTTTAGTCACAAGAATCTTATCCCAATTCCCAGCTCCAGTAAGCCAGTGTTAGTATGATCTACATAAGCTCAGCCTGGGGTCATGGCTCTGGGCTGCACCACACAATTCTTGGTCGCTATGCCTACACATGTGTTTGTAGTGTTACCCCTACTACCACCGCCCGCGTCGTGCCCAAACAGTGATAGTACTTAACTAGCAATATTGAAGGTTTCATTGCTGTGATTTTCAGTCATGATTGAATTTCTAGTCTAACTGCAGCAATGCAACCTGATTTCCTGTTCATACCCTGCTTAATATGGGAAGAGAATAAGAAAAAAAAGTGCTCTTCTTAGTTTCCATGGAAATGGAGCCTTCTGTGTGTTTAAGCAGGAACGGATGCTGACAGGAACCTGCCGACAACCTGATTTTTCTCCCTCCCCACCTCCCCTCCACAGGCACACACACGCTCACACGCACCCACTCATACCCATGGGCGCTCGTGCACACACTCATACACACATACTGACATACGGAACAAAGGTGCACCGCAAAAGTTGATTCTGACAAATTTTGTCGAAACTGGATTAAAATTTAATACTTTTTTTCTGCTTCGGTTAATTTCTATTACCTAGTGGTGTTTTCCTTATCAACAAAAAAGTAAACACTATCTAAATGCATGTGTATGGTAACCGTTTAGAAAATGAGAAGAGAGCAAATGTGTCACATTTTCCGAATATGCCACAGCCCTCAGGGTCGCGAAGGCCTGGCTTCTCCAGTAACTGGTGTTCCGAGAACATCTGCAAGTGGGCAGTGTTTATTCCTTACTGTCCTGCCAGGGCCCATTTTATGGAATTGCGTGCCATCTGTTGGAAGGGTCCATGCAACTTGACAGATGCGTGGAGTATGGAGGGAACTAGCTGCATTCTTTTTTACTGGTATGAATGAATTAGGTCATTTCTTGGGAAACTAGATGAAATTTCTTCTGTCCTGTGAAAAGCTGAATTTGCTTTGAGAAATACTGCCCACAGCCTGATGGGGGCTAGATTGATTGGACAATGTAATTTATAGTATTAATGGAGAAAACAATTCTCTATGAGATTAGTGAATACCTATTTTCACCTGTACCATCTTATAATTTGGATTTGCCATGGCTGCTTTAACTTTGATTTGTGAGGTGCACCAGTCTGCAATGTACTTACCTTCTGGGCCCGTAGTAGCGTGGTCTGAAACCTTAGGAGGCGGTCATGACTACAGACTATGCTAAGTATCTTTATGGTTCTCATGTGTGCCCTTGGGTTTGAGTAGCTGCTGTTAATGCCACCACTGATAGTGATGTTATATAGCTTGCATTTGATCCTAGCAAAAGTGAAAATTATAGGAAAGTCTTTGAAAGTTGTACCAATTCTACGGTGTATTCTGTCAATGATGTCCTGTCTGATTATTGGCACCCTGTTCGGTCAAGTATAATTTATTTTTTGAAATAGGTTTTGAACAGAGAGTGAAGTGATTGATTTAATGAAGAACAATCTCTGCGTAGAATTTAATCCTTTCACATTCAGGGCATTGCCTTTTTGCAAAGTGGCCTTCCACGAAATCACATTATTTAAATGCTGCCTCTGTAACTTGTATCTTACTTTAGATTCTGTGTCAGAGTGGGTGGTAAGTATATTTCATAGAATGTAAGCACAGTAGGGATTTCTCTTTTTGTGTCGTTTTCAGTTTTGCAGAAAAATTCTATAAAACCTCCTAGCAATGTGAAATCGCATTCACTTGAAATTTAAAGTATAAAAATATGCCCTATAGTTGTTGTTTGGAGAAGGGTAGTTTAAAAGTCAAACATTGATGGGCTCGTGAACTTGAGATACTGTAAACTTGACTTGAGGTGGCGTCATAAACTTGAGAAGCAGGGGACAATACGATAACTAGAAGAATATCCCTGGATGTTCCTAGAGAAGACATCAAAATTCTCAAAAGACATCATAATACCCTTTAGAATGTCCCAGATAGAGTAATTTCTCTGATACACTCTGAGATAATGAGACCCTCAACTCCCCCGTTAGAAATGGGAAAATCTCTACACACAAATGGCACGGTCTTTTTGTTTTTGAAATTTTGTTTTTCCCACCCTTTGCACAAAAGACGAGATCATAGGTGTTACTGATGTTAGTGACCCCAATTGTAGGGAATCTAGTAAATAGTAACAGGTTTTGGTGCACATCCCTTCTACAGAAATTATGAAAGGCGGAGGGACCATAGTGTGGCCGTTGGTTCTGATTATGCTACAGTTTATCTTCCTCGGGGGTCTGTTTCCCCATTTGTCTCGGTAGCCACTGTGAAGCTGGATATAATGCAGTAACACTAAGAACATATGCCCAATGTAAAGGGAAATACATTTGGAAATGAATAAAGGATGTTCATGAGAATTTCATCAGCCCTTGAAAACCAATGCGTTTCACCTGTAAATGGGGAGAGCTCACCTAAGGTTAAGTGAGAGGGAATCGTTGTGTGTCACGCCTTCCAGTTCTCAGATTTCCAGTACCGGGTGTGAATGCAGTGGAGAAAGGTTGCTGCAGTCTGCCACCGTCATCACAGGGCATTAAGGAGCGTCCCAAGAACAGGGTCGTGGAAATGAACGCCCAGGCCTCGTGGAGCACACTTCACTTCTTCTTTTCTGTTGGTGGGTCTCTTGCACTAATGAGGTGTGCAAGGAGGGAAAGCGAGTCAGGCGATTTACCCCAGCATAGGCAGAGACATTTGTTCCCTCAATACCCAGCATTAAAGTAACCATTACTTAAACATTACACAGCAAACCCTTTTTTGATTGAATTTATTGGGGTGACACGGGTCACCAAAATTATACGGGTTTCAGGCACACAATTCACAGCACATCATCTGTACCCTGTACGGTGTGTTCACCACCCCACGTCGAGTCTCCATCCATCACCATTTATCCCGAGCCCCCAGTCTCCCCCAATAGCTCCTCAAAAGGAAATTCGAGTTGTATGGCATGAACGACCATGCTGACTCACAGTGTCACATGTTCCTGATACCAGGTATTGTAAGGACCTCTCAAAGTTTTCAGATAGTGTATTTCACGTAAAATACGCCACCCGCAGAGATGCTTCTTCTGGACCCTGCTCACCCCCTACCTGCCCCACGCCCTCCCGGTTCACTGCCCCAGCGCTGTCCCCACTCTGTCCGGGAATAGAAGGTGCGAAGACCCTGAAAACCGCTGTTGCTCCTTTTAGGGCTCACTCCTCGCCTGTCTTGTAATCCTGTTATCCCCACCCCCAGAAGTGATCTCGCTCAGAGGTGATCTAACCCAGAGGTGATCTAAATTCTTTCCACATTAGGAATACCAAATCTTCAAGTTGTTTTTTTTCCCCTCAGCTTTCCCAGTAGAGATAGAATCTGATTAGATATGATTTCAAAATGTCAGCAGTTCATCTAAGTCTTTTTTTATATATAAAGCCCACTGCATTGGTTTCTACTTAGTCTTTACTTGGTTACTATCAGGAGAAAAATTAGACAGGACATGGAGGCAGGGTCCGTATATCACCTGCAGTCTGAGGTAGGGACATTCTGACCGCTTCCTGCCACTGCACTGTAGTGAGTACGTATAAACCAAAGTGGGTAAGGACAGTTCAAAAGGTGACTGACATGACTGAGCACCGCAGCGGCCCTCGGACTCCCCTTCCAGTCCTTTCTGCCGGAGGAAATGTGTGAGACCTCCATAGGAATGAACCGGGCAAGTTAATGATGTCGACGAGTATTGCAAAGGGTTTTGTAGAGTCAAGATACCTTTCCAGATTTACCATCTCATTTAACTCTTTAAATAGTGCCGTGGAATAGGCTGGCAAGCTCTCATTTTACTTCCAGTCTGACGAATCAGTTATCCGAGTCTCAGAGTTCCAGGATCAAAACCGAGTGGGGCAGGCTGAGAAGGGATTCTGTTGTATGGCCCACAGTCATGACCTGATTCAGCAAATGTTTAATGGGTGATTAATTCACGGCCTGGAGCGGGTTGTAGAGTGTCAAATAAAACAGAGAGTTCTCCCCTTAAGGAGGGTGATGATAAATATTTTTCTCCACTCATTTCCAGGGTCATAGGAGGGACCCTGATGGATTAGTGCTCCAAGCATCCTCCTGGTTGGCTGGCCCCTCAACTTGACTTTTCATGAGAAGAAATAATAATAGAAGGTCCTAATTTGGATTTTGGTGGAGCAATCCGTGAAGTCCTCTCTAAAGAAGTGACCTGCAGGGTGAGGCCTGGCGGAGTTACCCGTGTGAGAAATGCAGTGGAGGGGTTCTGGTCGAGAGATGCAGCGTCCAGGGGGCGCTGCCCCGGGAACCCAGTGTGGCCGGAGTGCAGAGGGCAAGACCGAGGGAGATTCTGGAGAGCCAGCAGGAGCCAGCTTCTGCGGGCCCTTGGTGGGTCACCAGAAAGATTTGTCTTTGAACAGAAGAAGCTAAGGAATTATTTAAGTGAGAAATGTGATGGCCTCTGACCTATGATCATTTTGGTCACCATGTTGTGAATGGATGTAGGGCCAAGAAGGAAGCTAGGAGGGTCAGCATCCCTTACCAAATGCGGTGCTTTGCAGGCATCCAGGTGAGAAAGGGCAGGAGCCCTGAGGGCCAGGGCAGTGAGGAAGAGGAGAAGTGAATGGATATGAAAGAAATCTCCTGGGGTCATGGTGCCTGGAGCCCCGGAGGGTTACTATTTATCTTTTTTTCTTTGCTGTCTCTCACCTCTGTGGTCCAGCCTTCCTCCCCTTGAAATCTCCACATCACCACGGATGCCTTAGCAGTTTCCTGCCGTGCCCACTCATGGGACTTACTATGTATCTGTGACTCCCCTTACTCACCAGTCCAACACTTAGAAAAACATCACATTTTACTTCAAAAAGCATTAAAATGTAATGAAGTGATTAAAATATAAATTGTTTTCATTACAATAAAATACTGTAGTAAAAAAAGATAAGCCTTTTACAAATAAATAGCCTGCCGAAAACAATGGCAAGCAGGATTTCTTTCAATAGAATTCATTGCATTACATCAGGAAAACAGGTTATTATGGATTCTCAGGTGGGATTTGTAAGTGGCAGTGATACATTTTAAGTGGTATTGGTGGGAATGGATTTATGCCTTGTAATTTCTGAGCCTAATTTGCCAATTTGTAGTCTTACAGGGAAATCAAGTTTAATCATAGTCCCGGTCTAATTCTCAGAGAAAGACAAGTACCGTATGATTTCACTCATATGTGGAATCTAATGAACAAACTGAACTAACAAGCAAAACAGAGACAGACTCAGAGAAGGAGGCAGGCTGACAGCTGTTGGAGCCCCGGGGAGGGGAGGGCGTCGAGGGGTGGGGCAAAAAGGACTCATGGACACGGACGACAGTGCGGTGATTGCTGGGGAAAGAGGGATTTAAAGGGGTTAAATGGTAATGGAAAAAATATAATAACACTTTTTAAAAAATAAATAACTTGTATATATTATAAAAATGGGATTTCACTGCCTTTAAAATTGTATCTAGCTTTTTGGGGGTAGTTATAGAAGGTTGTGGTTTAAGAATTAAGTTTTTATAAATAAATTACAATCAAAGTTGGCTTTCCTTCTGAAAGTGTGGCAGATTAGTCTATTTATATTTGAATTCAACAACAACATATAGTGAACAAAAATGTTTATAACATTTCATTCTGGTATTGCATTTTTTAAAATCCTGGCTGTGGCTTGTTCACATTTCTTTTTTTTTTTTGTAATTTGTAAGAAGAAAATATTCTTTTTCCCAAGGACCGTGTGTGTGTGTGTGTGTGTGTGTGTGTGTGTGTAAATCTAATTTAAAACCATAGGCAGTGGGTTGCTTAGTGCTTTCTTTTTCCGTGTTTGTGGCCCTCGTCACTTGGGGTCACTCCCTCACATGACTTTCCCTTGCAGCCCCTTCAGGAGCTGACGATGGGCCCCAAGACACCACGGTAATTTCACCCATTTGTTCTCTAGCGCCTTGTCACTTCCTGAGACACGGGAAGGAGTACTGCACTGGCTGTGGTACTCCTGCTGCTCTGCATTGAACTTGGCAAATTTTATGATGTGAGTCGAATGAATCCATAGCAGATACGGGATCTAGTCTCGCATGTGACTTCTAGAACAGCCTAGACTCTAGGCGACCTCGTGAAGGGAGAGTAGGTGGTAGGAAGATGAGCCGCGGCTTTGCTGTCGTTAGCTGGTCTTTACAAAGGGTACAGTGCCTTGAGCTCTTGAACCTCTCTGAACATTTATTTTATTTGTACAAGAGAGGTGATAATAAGGTTTCTGTGGGGACTAAATTAAATAAGGCATACAACAAAATGCTAGATGCAGAGTACTTTTCAATAATTATGACTTATCATTATTGTTGTTAATATTATTATGTGGTCAAGCATTCATCATGTTGCCTGGTACATAATAGCTGCTTAACGATAATTTTGGTTGAAGGGAAACCCTAGTTAAATCGCTGTAGTGACAATGAGAACTTACTCTTTCACATCGCTGGAAAGTCCAGAGATGGTCCTAGTCCAGGTTCATCTGGAAAGGGGGCCAGGGAAAAAATCCATCTCTTCTCCTCCTGCTCCTCCTCCCCTTCCTCCTGCTCCTCCTCCTCTTCCTCCCGCTTCTCCTGCTCCTCCTGCTTGCTCTCCCTCTCTCTCTCTGGTAT
>PVKM010007458.1:0-41447 GCA_004027735.1 Carollia perspicillata | reverse complement strand
ATCACTGACACTGGGTCCTTTGCCTTACCTTATTTGTTTTCATCTGTTTTCTAAAGGCAGAGATTTTAAAGGAGGATGCCAATAAAATATTTATCAGCTTTCCAGGTATGTTTTTTCAGGGTCATGCACTCTACTGATAGGTCAGGACTAGGGTAGGGTGTCATCAGTCATTGCATCTGGTCCTGATGGCAGCCATGGTGTTGCTTCATCTGGTTTTCCTGCTTTTCTGGGCCTGGAGCTGAAACACAACTGAGGCCTAGATGTTATCTCTAGTTTGACCCAAACTGTCTCTGTGGTCCACAGACTCGTGACTTTGTTCCTAAGATTATTTAGTGTTTTCGAAACTTTATTGTCTTCATACTGAAGTACATGGTTGTGCAATGAAGAAGGAAGCAGGTGAATCAGGATACTAGATGGGGTCAGTTTGAATTAGCTATCTATCTCAATTTCCCCATGCCACTTGCCAAGGTATTTTCCTAGCTGCTTCTTATCCTATCTTAATTTCAGAGAATTGTGTGTTCACTGTGACATTAATTTGCCAGGGGTTTTAATTTAAATCATTAGTCATAAGAAATATTTAGTTTTAGTAATATAGCTGGTATTTTAATAAAATATAATGGCATTTTAAATGACTGGAGAACTTGCTGGCTATATATAAAAACAGATATTAATTTTTTTTGGTTCTTAATGCCATCAATATGATAGATTTATACTGCTGATCTGTAAATCTTGCTTAATCTCATTACTGGTTCCAAGTCCTTATGCCTGATGCTTTGAAAGTTGATGCTGAGAAGTCACCAACCAAGAAGATGGGAGATATAACAGTCAGATCCATCTTAAGAAATCACCAAGGACAGGCTTCTTCTATGTGAAGGGAAGGGAAAATGGGAGGGGGTATTTTTGTAAAAACTCAAGGCCTGAGCAGAATTCCTCTAATTATTAGCATGCCTAAAGCAGGAGCTACTAGCCTGAAGGACATGGGAACCATGAACACTTGAAAAAGATGGATTTAGAGAAACCTAGCATTTCACTGTTACAATCTATCAGCAAAATACAAATATTGCCAGCATTAGGATTCTTGGGTTCCCCAACACAGAAACAGAGAGGAAATCCTAGAGAAATTTTCAGACATGTTTTATTAAGCTTATTCTTGACCACAAGTGACGCAGTACAGAAAAAAAGGAAGTTTTTCTGAACTGGCTAGAGGGCTGGCTCTGCCTGGATTGCTTTTATAGGCTGGGCACAAGGCAGACTTGTGCAAAAAAATGAGAGAATGAAAATGACAGGCTTGTGAAAGTTTCAGGAATAGAATTTTCCATGCCGGGTCGGGATCACTTCCTTGTTTTGTTGGGTTGCTTGGCAACTATCTCTGAGCGTGAGCTGTGGGGCAAGATGGCAGTGTTGCTCAGGACTGCCACTCCAAGGAGATCATAGAGAAGCCAAACTGGATCACCTGCACATGCAGAAACATAGCTTAGGAAGTAAGCATTTAAAAGGGAAATAAAGTCAACTCCTTCCACCTTTTTAGAAGAGAGGAGAAAGATGGTGACATTCTTGTGGTCTGGCCTTCCTTCTGGCCATCTGACATCCTTGGGATCCTAGGGCTGGGTCCATATGCTGTCTTACAAACACATACCTTATGAACAATTCTATAGGATACCCTCAACAAGGAATGCATGGTATTGGTAAAGGCTTTTCAAGGTAGATTTCTAGAAATTGTTATTTTATACTCTTCTCTGATTTACTTTCTAAGAACTTTAATTCAAAGAAGAAAATGAAAAAGTGACCACCAAAGGTGTCACAATTTACTCTCTAGAAATAAAACCAACATGTCACCTAATTTCAAGGAATATATAGTACTTCTGTTTCTGAGCCCGAGTACTTCTAAGCCTGACAAGTATGAACAAACAAGGTAATGATGTTTTAGCTGTAGTCTTGAGAGGGACTGTGTGAAGAAAAGATAAGTAAGAAAATTATACTATATTTTGATGAAGCAGCTCATTCATTATTCTCAAGTTTCTCACTTCCTGTCAGAGGTTGTAGCACCAAGGATTGCTATACCCACATAAATGTAGCCTGATCCCATAGAATTCCCTTGTAAATAGCCAAAATTCTGAAGAGTCAATTCAACAAAAATTTGGAGGACATCTAATTTATTACAGGCCTTATGTGGGAGCTCATGGCCAGAGCTATTGGTTTGATGACACTGTAATAAATAAAACATGAAGCAGAAGAAGGAATTGCTCTGTATGCAGGACATCAACTTTTGAAGGTTGTCATGACCCTTATCCCAGCCTACTATTACTAAAGTCAAAGAGTTATCAGCTTTTCTAATCTGCCAAGAACCTCATTCTTAGGAGACATCCTTGTGATGGTCAAGGAATTCTAGTTCCCATTGGGGATTTATAGCTGCTTATACATTTGCATCTTTATCACATATATCATTTGCATTTTTCTTCATAGTCTGTTAATAAAGCAAAGTGAAAGCAATTTACACTAGGCGTGAATCCTTATTATAACATATTGTGCATGAAATGAATCTTTGCGGTTTACTGGTTCATAATTTGTTAGGTGTTCCTGGATATGCAAGAACATGGATTCTAAATGTGAAAGATGTGAAAGATCTTTGTTGTTTGCTCTTCAGTTTAAATCTAAATATTTTATTTTCATTAATTAAATTAAAGATTCAGTCAAACAGGTCCCCCTCCATTAATTCCACGTGGATGTTAAATATAGGAGTCCTGTGACTAGAGACTTCTCAGTCTTCTTTTTAAATCTGAATAATATCTTCTTTAAGACCACAGTAGAATCAAGATACCTATATAATTATGCTCATCTGTCACATTTTTGATATTTCAGATGGTATTTTGTATTTAAAAAATAAATGAATTTTATCTGGACCCTGTTTTTGAAAAAAAATATTGTTGCATATTTGATCTTTACTTAGAAACTATTTAATGAAAAAGTGTGAGTGTGATGTATGCGCAGCTGGTGAGTTCACTCTGCTTCCTGAAGAAAATGTCCCAGTGCCTCTTTCGTTATTACCTAACCTGGAACAGAGGAGTTCGATTATTTTCCCAAGAAAATTATAAGCCATCAACTTAATCTAGACTATATTGAAAAATTCTCACAAAGTATTTGTGTGTATGTATATGTGTGTGTGTGTATACCCTGTGTTAAGTAGTTAAAATATATTCACTATGACATTTGAAAAACTTGGTTCTCCAAAAATTGAAAGCTAAACTCAACAAGGGCAAAGAATGCCAAACCTGAAATATGGTCATGACCAAGGCTAATTGCATCCTATTATCAAAATAAATGATAATTTACTAGGTAGATTTATTAATTAAAATAAATATTTGTTATCTGTTGACAGAGGGTACTTCCTATACATTCAAAGTAGGGGAGTAACAGGAAAGATCAAATTAGTCTCATCTACTACACAAATTTACCAACAAAATATAAAATTCTGAAAAGAAATTCCATAAATTTAGAAAGTCTAGTTATATTATTTACATCTTTAAAGCAATATTTACACTTGACTTTCCATCAAATTCTGAATGTACTCTCTTCTAAGGTCCTAGAGACATTTAGAGTAACTCTTTTCTGTAAGCAGATATTTTGAGAGTTAAATGCCTGCCTCAAATTATCTAAAGCCACTGCTAGCCTATCTGGCATCTTTGTGCAGAGATAAAAAGTACTCACTCTGGGCAATTAGTTAGGAAAAGGCACTCCCTTTTGGCATATACACCCCCAGAAGCACGTTGTTTAGTGAGCTGAGCACCAGCTGGATTTGAGTCCCCACACACAACCTCAGCTGGTGCCCTTGTGTGCAGTGTCCAGGATTCATGATGGTTCTGAGTTTGCCCTGTGCTATGTGATCTACACCTACATTTTCACTTTAAAAAAAATTCTCTCCTTCAGTTTAATAATCTTCTCCTTTCATAAAAGACAACCTGTTGACCAATAGATTTTTTGCCCTTTAGTTTTAAATTTCTGTAGCCAAGATTCCAGCTTTAAACATCTTTGAATGTATTGAGAAAACAGCATCCAAAGACAAAGCAAAAATCTCTAAGAGATAACTTTGTACGATGAGGAAATTTCAAGCAAATAAAAAGTCAGAAATCCTCAGAGAACAAACAAATGAAGTTTTTCAGCGTTTTTGCTTAAATTCAATTCCGTAAGGACACCCATGAAATAGTTATATTTCAGTGTCCCCAGAGTAGTTTGATTTGATCTGCCACGCAGCACACTACATCCTAGGGTTAGGCAAGGCGCTGCACTCAGCAGGACAGGCCGTTTCCTGGCCGAACATACGTACCTACAGGCTCTGGTGGAAAAGCGGTAACTAAGCATCTCCCTCGACTCTCAGCCAGAGAATCCCTTAGAAATGTTAAAGAATTTTCTATTTAGATCTCTGAATTTGTTATTTCTTAATTGACAATGTGAGTAGAACAGTCAATATTTGCAGATGTTACACACACATGAGGTATTAACACTTGTTGACAATTTCGTAACACCATTTACAATTAGATCTAAACATTGTTTGAAAAACTTAAATATTATTATTACCTAGCAACGAGAAGAGTTTGCTCAAATGATCATATAGTGGAGTAAATCAATCTTAATTCATTTATCAGTTGCTTAGAATAACACCAAGATAAGTAATTATCACCTAAACACTACTGGTTGTACCCTTTTCTTTCAAGTGATATTTATGACATCTTATCAGCATAACCAACTTAAAAGCTGACACATGTTTTTCTCATTCATGTAATCTAATCAAAGGTGCAAAACCTGGATCTGTGCCATACAAACCTTTCTTGTTATACCATTGCAGACCGCGTGGTTCATCTGGAGTTGCTGGTCTGCTTGATGTCACACAGCAGATCTTACCAGCATGGAAGATGAAAGGATGTTCGGGCCACGTGTCTGGGGATGACAGTTTCCTTTGTGATGAACCGCAGAGTCACAGCTTGTTAAATAAGCCTGTGATGGTGATAAAAGACAAAGCCGTCCGTTTATGGCAGACTATGGCCTATCTGCCCATGACAAACCATTCTATCTCTCCTCACACCTGCTGACATCTCATAAAGCATTGCCACAAGTGGTGGCTAGAAATAGTCTCTAAAGACAGCCCCCCAAAAGAGTAATAGCTTGCTGCTTATCTTTGAGCAAATGAATGGAAAAAAAAACCCAAGTATACAATGTAGTTCTCTTAGTCTCACGGATAAAGGTGACTTTATACTTAGAACATTTTGTATGATGGGCCTATTTCACATAATAAAAATCTTGAGCAGTGACATAGAGATGACTATGAGGTCTGTTTTCAAAGACACATTCACTTTGAACATTCCTTTTGTTGTTCTATGAGTCCATAGACCGACTTTACAGGACTGCTTCTGTTTATTCAGACACTACATATCAAATAATAATAATAATAATAATAATAATAATAATAATAATGATAAGAGAATAGTAACTAGAATTATTACCTAGTTCATGTATACAATTTGCTAGGCAGACTGCTAATTATACAATATGCATTTCAATAAATCCTTATCACCTAAATACAGCTTGATATACCATTTTCTTTCAAGAAATAGTATTATTATGCACAGTTTGTAAATGAGGAAACTGAGACACAGAGAAATAATTTTCCCAGGTTATTCAATGAATGAATCAGAGATTGGAATGTGAGAGTCCTGATTTACATTTCCATTCTATCTGAATAATAACAAGTAGAAACATTAAAAAGTGGGTAGATAAAAGAAAGATTTGAGCCCTGGTTGATGTGGCTCAGGGATTGAGTGCCAGCCTGTGAACCAAAGGGTCACTGGTTCAATTCCCAGTCAGAGTATATGCCTGGCCTGAGGGCCAGGTCCTCAATAGGGGGAATGTGAGAGGCAACCACACATTGATGTTTCTCTCCCTCTCTTTCTCCTTCTCACTAAAAATAAATAAATACAAGTTCTCAACTCTGACTATATATTTAAATCAACTAAACTATATATTTTTTCATGAGCCATCTCTATAAATTATTGATCAAGGTAAGACTGAAGGTGCCAAGGCATTTCAGGTAATTCTGATGTGCATTCAGAGTAAGCCAGTAATATAGTTTAACCACAGGTTGGTTTCAGAATCTCTTCTATAACATGCCTTTCCTAATTAAATCTATGTCTTTAACACCTTCAAATGACAGAGAAGTGTCAGGGTACTAATCACTCTCATGAGCAGAAAGACTCGAGGTACCTCGCAGAATATGTTACTTATGACCAGAGAACAGCAACTCATCTGATTAGCACACAAAGAACAAGGCTCTTAGATCTTGAAATTCACGTATTTATAAATTTACTTCAAAATTAAAAAGCACAGGTCAGGCAGTATGAATTTTAAACCCATGTCTTTCCTACTGAAAGTTTTGTGTTCTTCATGAAACAAGTGGGGAAATAAAGTGAAAAATGATTAAGGAGAGGCCAGGGAAAGATTCCTAGAGTACAACAAGAGAAAAAGGAGAATAAGAGATTTAGTGAGAAAAAAGTTATTACCTAGTATATTATTATGAAAATTTGGCCATATTTTTTGCTTAATTTTCACTGCCTACTTCATATCACAGAAGAACAAGACTAGAAATCACATCACATGTTCATACGTGTGTTTGTCGTTTCATCATTCAGGAACATGGCAGGCTTGGAAGAAGAATACCAAGACTAACTATCAAGTGACACCAACTAATATATATTGAACATTTATTATATGAAAGACTGTTAGAATATGAGCTTAAAGAAAGACAGTATGGACTAGCCAGCATATGAAGGACCTGAAAAAATTAGGCAGGCTTGTTGGTCTGTCAGATTTGAAACACCAGAAGTAGCCTGTAGAGGGAGACAAAGGTAGGAAAACCATCAGTGTCTTAGGGGAGTGGTGTGAGCAATGAATGATGATCCTGAGTGAGATGTGAGGTTGGCCTCCTATCGAAGAAGAATAAGGTTATTAGAAAATAATTGCCCAATTAGGAAAAGAAACTTCCTAATGACTTAATATTGAAGAAATGATTTGGGCTTGTGTCTTTTCCCAGGTTGAGAACCAAATTGTAATCCCCAAATTGGGACTTAAATAAAGGATGGGAGGATAATTTTGCAAGTGGAGCATATGTAAATTTGAACTATTTAGTTAGTTGAAGTTTACAGGGCTGGGGTCCAAGAAGACCAGCACAGACACTGTGCTAAATATAATCAAAGATACTGAGATTAAGGTATTATCTTCCCTTCAACAGAACATTTATAAAGAAATAAGAAACAATAAAATAAAGTTCAAATATAATTGAAGAGGGTTCATGAAATTATTGAAGAATAATTGCACCATGATGAGTTGTTCAGAGAATAATGGTTCTAAGTATCTCAGAGAGGGGCATATCCCTTCAATCTTAAAGGCTAAGGAAATCTGAAGGATTTGTTACTAGGCAAAAGCAAAATGGAAAATACCAGGGGAGAAGCAATCTGTCAGTAAATGCTTAGAGGCAGGATCTTAAGACATTATCATTAAATAATTCATTTGATAAGAGTGGAGTTTTTTGGCAGGTGTAGATAGCTTTAGGTACATGAATACATATCGAATAGTTTGGACTTTAGATTGGGGGACCCTACTGAAGGTTTTTACAAGAAAGGAGTTACGTGTGATCAAAATAGTGTTGGACTTGATTGTTCATGGGGAATGACTTAAAGGAAAGAGAAACTGGAGTGCTGAAGCTCAGTTGGGAAATCATCACAACAGAGCAGATAAAAGGCAATGAGGCTCCGAATTTGATCAAGGCAGTGAAATAAAAAGAAAGGTCTGCTGCAGGAGTTATTCTAACAAAAGAACTGAGACAATATGGCAACTGCTTCTTATCTACTTCAGTGCTTCTATCATTTAACTGAAATCAGAATTCTCAAGTGAATTTATTTGGTGAAACATTAGCTTAGTTGAAATGTGTGACAGTTTACCACATAAAAGGTCACAGAAGTCAAACCCCAAAAGCTTTCTTGTTTGGATATAATTATTCAAACATCATTTGGAAACAGCATTTTACTTATAGGCCACCTACCAAAATTTAGCCAGTCCCCTCAATTAGACCTTTTCATCTGTGGAACTTATCCAAGTCAACAATGTTTCTTGGCCTCAGATGTCCTTTTCAAATTATATCTGACAGGGAGAGAACCCATTGTCTGCACTGAAGATAGAAAATAACATTAAATTCTAAAGCAATATGGGTTCATTATCATTTAAAAGGATTTTGAAATCACAGAGGTTTTGAATTTGACCATATAAAAGCTCCATTTATTGTGTTGGTGCTTTAGGTGGTATATCGAGGTCAGCTTTGCAAATTGTAAAACAACAACAACAATAAAAACACACAAAAAAAATACCCCTTCAAAAATACCTTAAACAAAAAATTGAAAAAACACTATTTTACACCTGGATTTTTCAAATAATTGAATATTTTCCAAGTAAATTCAGTTGATAGATAATAGGTGAATAATCAAAACTTTATTACCTATAATGCATAAACTCTGAACAGTCTGCCCCTTAAATATTTCCTGAAGATCTATTGTTATGTGATGTAGGTATTTAGTTTGTGTTCTTTGCCCTGCATTCTTTGAAAAGCCCCAGGTATAAAAGGTGATACACTTCACTCTCTTATTTGTCAGTGAAACACTCTGTAATTAGTTGAACATTTTAGGATTCCACAGGAATCTCCAGCATATTCTGAGATGATAATACTTCACAGAATCATGGCATCTCAAGTTTGAAAAAGACTTTGGAATTATATAACCAATGTCCCACACAAGATAGAAATACCTTCTTTAACAAGGATATCCCTGAAAGAAATTATCACCCAGATGTTTGAATGCTTTGCAAGCATTTTATTCTATACTGCTATTACAAAAAAAAAGTATTTTTCTATGTACTTATCCAAGTGATTTATAAAATTGTTGAAAAAGCAAAGCCAAATGCTAACTCTGTTATATGAGAAACTTATTAGAAATATCATCACTACTTGCATTTTTTTATTTGACCCCATTTCAACATCTTGCCCACAATGAAAGAAGAGATTTTAAGATCTAAGTTATTAGATACTTTTGAAGCAAAACATTTCTAAAGATAAAAGTCTAGGTACTCTATGTAGGTCAATCTCGTCTGACAGAGGAAATCAATTAATAGGGCCTGGCTGGTTAGCTGTGTGAATCCATGATGCCTTCTAGTCATCACCGCTTCATTTCCAACGTGCTTACAAGGGATCTGTTTAATAATTTATTTTTGAATTATTCCAGGTCTTAATAGCAAGTTCACCAGAATACATATTTATAGCATACTTTACTGATTCACTCATTTTTGACAAATATTCACTAAGCACCTACTTTATACCAGGTACGGGTCTATGTTTTAGTAATACGATGGTAAATATATTTTCTACATGCTAGGAACTTATAGTCTAGTGGGGAAATAGGAAAGGAAACTGACAGTTTAAATGCACTGTTATAAAGGATAAGAAAGGGGAAATAAAAGAACTTCTCACAGCACATTAGAGAGACATTTGTTGAGGTTAAGTAAGGTTTTTCCAGAGAAGTTTAGATCTTAGCTGAGATATAAATATAAGTTAACTAAAGTAAGGATAATCAGTGTGAAGGAATCGGCATGTTTGCAGGTCAATGACAGATGTTCATCTCAGTGAAAGCCACAGTATGTAGAGAACAGAATATAGTGCTAGGCTGGGGGAAAGGCAATAGTGAGGCTGTAGCAAGAAGTGAGACTGAAGAAGGCAGTACCAAGAGAGGCCCTAATGTGTGTGTGTCTGTGTGTGTGTGTGTGTGTGTACACCATTTGGTGTATATATGTATATAGTTAGTTTTGTAGTTATAGTTATAGTTAGTTATAGTTGTTATAGTTATAGTTATAATTAGTTATGGTGTGTGTCTCTGTGTGTCTGTTTAAAACAGATGCTAAAATGTAGCAATCACAAAGTTAGAAGAAAAACCAGGAGAATGTGGTGGCATGAATGCCAATAAAGGACCGTTTTTTTCAAGCAGGAGTCAATTATGCCAGGTGTATTTTAAGAAATCAAGTAAGCAAACTGAGAAGTATTTATTGGATCCAGCAAGAAATAGGACCTTTGTGATTCTAACGCAAAAAATATCAGTGGAGTTGGATATGCTAAATCCAAATTGTTATAGATTGAGGAGTGATTTAGAAGAGAAAAGGTGAATATAAGTACAGAGATCCTATAGATTGCTTTGTGAAATGACGACAAAAATAATTTCATAGCTAGGAAAAAATCTTAAGGAAGCATTTTTTAAATAATGGAGATATTAGAGTTAGACAATGTTTAAATCTAGCAGGTATTAAAAAAGGAAAAATATTTTATAAACTTGAAGAGTGTTGAAAGAATAAGATCAAGACCAAGTGGAAAACATCATCATAAACAAGAGAAGATATACTGTTTTCATTTTAAAAGGAAAAAGGGAGAAAAGGATGAATGTATATGCAAGAATTTCTGTACATTTAATCAGAGATATAGGAAACCAAGAAAATGCTTCTTATGTCTTCTACTTCCTCTACAGGACCAACTTCTTAAAAAGTCACAGATGTTTAAATCAAAAGTTTAAAAGAGTGGAGAAGGTCTTGCAATGAAGATGGGTGGAGTTGGAATGCCTTGATTTCCAGTGCACTGGAAATCTTGAGCAAACAATTGAGCAATAATAAAAATATTATCTGCTGACATTGGGGACCAACTTGGGGATAATAACCACAAAGCTATAATTGTACATTTTTGTGGAATTTATCAATCATATCACCAGACAGATTATAGACAGGGAAAAACAAACACTAGATGAAAATGCCCAAGAAGCATTGGCTGAAGGTGGAGGTTAAAATCAAAACACTGAGAGACTGGGCAATTGGATGTGTTGTTTTGTGGAGACGCATGCCTTTGAGGATAATGGAAAGATTAGAGTGAAAATAGAAAACACTGCCAGGCATTAAAATCTCTACTGAATAAAGACCACATACACAGTATATATACTGTAGGGTTATGTACGTCAACAATGAGAACTGCTGGAGGCTGAAATGGCTTGATATTATTCACCCCAAAAGAGCAAGTGTGACAAGGAAATAAAGAAATAATGGCTTGTAATCAGCCCTGGCAATCACGGCAGGAGCTGGCACTGGGATGTGTGGATGTGGGAAAAAATAACAGACTTTTTATGAGGAATCTACAGAAAGGCAGAGTTGAGCAATTACATTTTACCCTATTTCAAAAATCAGAGCAGTTGCAACTCCAGTCTGTGGTATGTCTGTAACTGAGCAAAGCTGAACAGAAAAGCATTTGCAAAGTCTCTAAGGCGTCCAGGATCCGCGTAGTTGTGACTGCTAAACTATTCTAGAGACCGCTTACCTGCCTCTAGCAGGTTTTGTTCCATCTAGGATTAGACTCTTCCCATTTACATAAAGAACTAGTCAGATTAGAAAAGTACGATACTCACAGAGACAGGATTCTTTCTCAGTACTGGTTCCAATATAACAGCATGCTCCCTGCTCACTCAGCAAGGCTCGGTCGCCCTCTTGAAAATAACAACCACTTTATGTTGAGTGTTTTCCACATGCACTCACTTAATATGCTTTCACCAACCCTCAGTACAAGTACCGAGGTGTCAGTACTTGTACTAAAATGTTACAGTGAAAGCAAAACTTACAGAAAGTAAGCACATTGGTCAAGTTTACAGAGTTGACTGGCTTCAAAACTCTTGCCTTTCTCTGACCATGAACCAATTTTCCTTTGAATCTGGCTCCCCCTGTTCTCTTACTACCTACCTAGTAACCTTGTCCTTTGCTGGCAACTTCAATCTCTTATGATCGATTGTCCAATTTGTGCATATTTGAATAACTCACTTTGATCTTAAACTAATGTTCTGTATCTATCTTGCCTTTGTTTCTATAGATTTTCTATTCAATTTATTTTTCAATCTTCCCATTCTTTGTGCACTCAGTATCTTCACTCCTATATGTCTCCACATGTGGCTTCGGGCTTTCACTCATTTCCTTTGGTTGCCTTAGGTGTAATGTCTAGGATGTTCCCTGGACTTTGCTCTCAGCCACTGTACCAAGTGTAATAACATGGTGCAGAAATGTATGATAACCTCACTGCTCTCCAAGGAAATGAAAAACCTAGCAGAAGGCCACATATAATAGACCTCAAAGGGCTCTTTGATCTGGAAGTTTGTAAGAAGACAACTGGACTTAAAAAAAAAATAGAATGGTAAAACGAGCCAGTTACCATTTAAGTATCTTTACTTAAAAATTCCGTGATTCTGTGATCTACACATAGCACAAGTACAACTTTGTTCTGCAAGCTGCTCCAGATATTTGTTAGCCTATTAAATTACAATATCTTATATTGTGTAACTGGAAATAAAGTGTCTTGGGTATATGGGGCCAGAGAACCTAAAACTATTTGAGGTTGATTGTATTTTCAAGCCTGCAGAGTCTGATAGCCAAGTTATTACAGATGCAATGCATGACAACATTTCTTTGGAGATGAAGTAAACATTTATATATCCACAGGAAAAAAATATTGCTATACCCCAAGGTGACAACTTAAATTTTAATTCTTTTTTTCATTCATTTATCTGTCAAGTATTTTTAAATAATTGCTGTTGGCAAGAATGGTGAGAGGGCACAAAAGAGTCACAATAATGCATCTATACAGATTATTTTATTTCCCATAAGGGAGACTATATATGAACATGAATAATTATGACTGTGAAAATATTATAAAGGCTTTAGGAACCTAAGCATGAATTCAGCTATAATATTAAATGCCAACTATGGAGATTATAATTACTATTTTCAATTTTACGTATACCAATGGATATAAAAAACTGGCAGCAACTCTTCTGAGTAATAGACTGGTTGGGAAGAGTTAGAGAATAGAGGAATGTGCACTAGAATTTCTGAGGTCAAGACATGTACAATTACTTTTGAAACTTCCAGGGATTAGGATATAGGACCCACACATACAGGCACAAATGCATATTATTTGAGAATTTGGGGGCTACATAAAAGCGGGTTATCTATCTCGAGATTCTTTTTTGTTTGTGGCTTGGGGAGAAAGGCTCATGAATGAGACATTATTGTTGGGTTTAGTAGATTAGTACAATTTAGAGTTTAATGATTATTATTTCTTAAATGAGTTCCCAAACTCAAACAAGAAAATATATTTACTTTAAAAAACATTGTAATGACGATTTTAGTAAAAAAAAAATTTCCCAATTTGTTATTATCGCAATTATTCTTACAAAATACAGGTTGGATTCTTGGTAGAACATGGGAAGTGACTTGAATTCAGGTGAAAAATTCACAATGAGTTTATACAAATATAAACTAAAGAAAAATTAAGAACAGAAAATTAGACCAAACTGGGTGAATATTTTGAACTTTAAAGATAGAGGACAGAAAACTTATTAGTTTCAAGGGGCTAATTGCCATAGATTTAATGTGAGAAAGTTTAGTCTACCACATGAAAGGCAGTAGAACTTAACTTATTAGTTCACTTTAACCAAGGTGGAGTATAAAATGCTGACAAAACACTTGACTTAAGGGGAATGCTATCTAATGAAGATAATGGTGTAGCATAACCTGAAGAAGGGTGGGGTAGGCCAGAGGTTTGGCATTGGAGCTCTGATGATTTATTTAACAAGCCCTGTGTTCTCGAAGGATGTTTATCATTTGGTGATAGACATAATGCAAACAGAAGTATATAGAGTTAAATGGCCAAGGATTTCTACATTCTCTGTGGTTGCATGTGAAGGTAAATAAAATGTACAGAGAGATTCTCAGTGTCCATTCACGTCTACATGACAAGACAAAGCAAATACACAATTACCACTTCAATGATCAGCTAACAAAAACTGATCTTCCCTGCACACGTACTTTTCCATCCTCTCTTTTTCTCTCCTCCACTTTCTTTCTCTTGCTTTAATCTTTTCCTTAGTTCAATACTGTCAGTCATATCTACCAGATCTAAAAAATCCATTGAGTTATACCACATAGTTTATGACAAAAGACAAGAACAAAAGGAAATTGGGTCCACAAAAATACATATATATGTAAAAATAATATGGCAGAAATAAAATTTAGATGATGAATTATAAAATAAAAAACATTAAAATAAGTCAGAGAGTAAAAGTTAGGAACCTGACTTCACTCATATGTGGGATATAAAGCTGAAACCAATAAATGAACAAGAAACAAACAAATAAAAACTCATGGACAAAAATAACAGTATGTTAGTTATCAGAGGGAAGGGGAATGGGGGTAGTTAAGGGTAAAGAGGGTCAAATATGTGGTGACTGAAGAAGATTTGACACTGGGTGGTAGGCACAGAATGCAATATACAAATGCTGTATTACAGAATTATACACTTGAAAACTACATAATCTATTAACCAATGTCACCCCAATAAATTTAATTAAAAAATAACAAAAATTTTCCTACAAAATTAAAAATAACATAAAATAAAATGAAAGCTATCAGTACTTAGAAAATATAATAAAATATATTCCATTTACAACACCAACCAAATTAGGCAATAAACAGGAACCCTGTAGATTTGTGGTAAAATAAAACAAATTTTACTATGGCATATAAAGTAAAATTTGAATATATGGAGGTTATTGAACAGGTTTAATTAAATTAGATTTTTCAAAATGTTAATTGTGGGGTGGGGCTCCACCAGCAGAGCCCCCCCACATCCACCACGGATGAAAATAATGCTACCAAGACATGATCTGCTTGAGGAGGAAAGGTGGTCAATCTCTCAAAGGAGAAGGGCCAAGAGCCTTTCCCTCAATGGGCTTTTATTGAGTTCATTTTGCACAGAAATACAGGTAAAGCTCATTAATCATTGTCAGGAAGTAAGGGTCAAGCAATAGATATCAAAGAACTCTGAGGGCCTATTTTGAGTCAGAGTCAGATAGCTAAAGAGTTACAAAACTTTGAGGAACAAACTCACTTCTTGCTTGGACCCTTATTTAATTGAGAGCATTCTAAACAAAGCAGGTTTCATAGAATTTTACATATTCTTTATTAGGTCTGATTGCCCTAGGGAACCCACCCTTTCCAGCACAGAGCGGTACCCACCGCCAGCATTGTCTCAGGCTTAAGGCATTGTCTCAGGCTTAAGTCAGGCAGGGGTAGTAAGGCAGCCAAGAGATTAGGAGACTTCTTGCAGACAGAATGAAGACTCTGGCTATGTAAGAATAGCTGGGGAGTGAGGGTCCATCACCCTCTCTTTGCTGCAGCCCCTCGAGTCCTTCCTTGAGGGCCTCCCAAGTGATTGTGTCTAGTTTAGGTTGCCCCTCTCTGAGGGGTCTTACCCGTCATTGACTAACCAATGAAGCATTGGGGACCAGAGATAGATGAAACAGAAGCAGTGCTTCTGCCAGGGAGATAAGCTGTGTCTCCTTAGCGGTACTTTTCCAAAGGTTGCTCACTCAGCCTTAGCAACGGGCAGGGGGGTTTACAACTCCTGAAACCAGGCAGAGTGGTTCCCAACAGTTAATACCATAAACATTGATCTATAAATTAAATAAATTATTAAATTCCGATGATTATATTATTTGTGGGATTTTTTAATATCAAAAGAAAAAATCCCTTCCTATTGTTCCTATTTTTCAAAATTTCTTCATATAGTCTTATTTGCAAATTACATTAAATGATTTTTAGAATTATTTCTTCAAATTAGAAAGCAAATGGTCATTTACTTGATAGAAAATTATGCAAAGGGCGTAAATATAGAATGCAAAGAATAAAAATAAATAAAAATGGCTAATAAATAATTATAAGGTAAATATGTAACTTCTGTAATAAAAAATGCCAATAAAATATATAGCATTGTTTTCCTCTTCAAACTGATATTTTAAAACATTGTAGCACTCTGTGTTAGTGAAAATGTGAGGAAATGTGTATCTTCCATGTAGTGACCTGCTCTCTCCCCCTGTTCATCAGCAATTCAACTTCTAGGAATTTTTCTGAAGAAAATAAGCGTATGCAAAATAAAAGATTTACTTATAAGCATATTCCTTGGAGTACAATACTTCATAGAGACTAGGTCATCAATCAACATGTTAATTGGTTAGTGTGACCCAGGCCAAGTTACTTAACTCACCAAGTTTCTACTTCTTAATCTTTGAAAAGGGATGGAAATGCCTATCATTCAAAATTGTTGTGAGAACAACTAAGACAATGTATGTAAAGCACATAGCTTATTCTGCACATGGAAAGTAGCGCTTGATAAGGTTGTTATAAGAAAATGATAGATAAGTACATATACTATTTATACATATATAAAGATTAAACATTTCTGTGTGTGTATGTCTAAGACTGTTTCAACAGAATACAGTTTTATTTTTTCTATTCATACATAGTTTTTAATAATTATAAGTGTTATATTTTTCTATAAATAGGAATGCTGGAAAAGTAGTTGCTTCAGTAAATATATCTTTTCTTGTGTAGTTGGAAATGTCTTAAGTGATAGTTTGAAAAATAAAATTTTTAAATATTTGATTTTCCCCACAGTCTTCCAAATATCCCTTCACATACACACATGCACATGCACGAACACATATTGTGTTTCAAGACCCAATAGCATTTAGCCTTATCTCCACAATTTAAAGTTTACTATTTCACAGTTTCCTCCAAGTCATCAAATGCACCTTTGCAATTGCATTTATGCCTAACACACTGAATGTGTGCCCTGCCACTGCTTTGAAGCAAAAAAATATGGACTATGACTGAAGACTTACTGCCTCAAGAACAGGTGTGTTGTTCTTGGCTCTTCTGTCCCATTTCTCTGTGTTCTTGGAAGAGCTGTTTGCCTAATATAGCAGCCTGGGACTCTGTGATTGTTTACACACAAACCTCATTTTAGTCGTACGAACTACACTGATACCAAAGTCACACAAAGCCGTGACACAAGTTAATTACACCATTTTCAAGAGTGTCAGAACTCAGAGAAATGTGGGAGGAGGGCTACTTGAGGGAGAACTCTATTTAAACTCCTAAGAACAGCCAAAAGTAGGTTGAATGCGTCTGTCTTCACTACCCAAAGGAGGTATCAACGCCCCTGTAAACTCAATTCTTTTAACATCTTTCTGTAGCTTAGTTTATTATAATCTGAAAATGATGCCACCTAGGTGCACTTTATATCCTTTATATTTCCTTCAAATACAAAATTTATTTATAATGTCTTATGAGATAAATAGAAAAGAGTGATTTTTAGTTGACACAAAATGCTCTCAAATTTCTTGCTGGCCAATCTGCACTATTTCTTAACAAATTTATCAGATTTAAAATTTCTAAAGCTGGGCCTTCAGGCCACCTTATCCTGGCTTAATAAATTCTTCCTGATTATTATAGTCTTCTTCAGATTGACATGTAAGCAGTGTGATACTCTATTTCCAACGTGGAGATGGAATTTGTGTGGGAAGTGGTTCTTGCCTTGACTTCAATTGCTCAGATTACATTGAAAGCCCTTTTCGCTTTCAGTGACTCCAGAACATAAGATTCATGATCTGACAGTCTTGGTGAGGAAAGACACAACAGGATATGCCAGAATAGTACATTTTTGTAACTCTTGGGTCCTGTGAAGTGATGAGAAACAAAAGTCATTTTGCATTTTAATGTAACTTCTCCAGAAGGGAGTGCATCCTGTCCCTACATTAAGCACTAGAATTAGAGGTCTCTTGAGTGATCCCTGGGAAATCAAATGCTTCACTTAAAAATATAAAATAACACATTAGAATGCTTTTTCTTAAGCATTTCAGATTTGGAAAATGAACTGCCGTACTTAATATAAGATGTTTCTTCCTGTAATTCTGAGGTCTATTTACTCAGTATAGACTGAATAGTGGCAGACAAACCCCACTGTGCAAAGTACTATAGCAAAACTAGGATTCTCTGGGTTCCAAGCTGAGGTCATATAACAACTGAATAATAAGAAGTAACTTGTTTATAGGACAGACATTTAAGAGTGTGACGTAGACTGTTTCTTGAATTGCGATAGATATGCATCTATCTTGAAAATGGTAATGTATAATGATTACTTCTCCCCTCTTAAATCATTTATGTTGGGATTTGAAATATCTTGCACACGTTTTGGGCAGCACATGTCTTTGTAATCAGTAACATAAATCTTCATGTCCTAAATTAAGAGAGGAAGACCAAGAAACATGATGGGTAGCAAGTAATGGCCAGATGAGATATAAAATGGTTGACTAATTGTGCCCATAGTGAATAATTCATAGATGACTATGTTTTTAAATTATTCAAATGAATAGTAAAATCTAGGTCCTTTATATTACTATTATTATTATATTAGTTCTATACATGGGTAGCTAATTTAGAAGATTGACTGAGCTAGCCTTATAATATGACATTTGAGGAAACTAAGTGAAATAATTTGTACAACCATATGCCCAGAATCATATCAGGAATGGATTTTATAGATAGTCTCCTGCTACAAAAGGTGGTCAGGAAGCTAACTCAGGACTTAAGAGCCTTAAGTGAAATTTTACTAAATATATAAATATACATATAAGCATGGTAGACAAAATAATGGTCCCCTGATGATGTCTGCAACTTAATCTCTGGAACTTGGAACCTGTGAATATATAGGGTAGGACAAAAGTAGGTTTAGAGTAGTTCATAAGGAAAATAATACAATGATCGTGTACACACAATTGTGAAACTACTTTTGCTTTAACCTGTATTACCTTACATTGTGCAGATGTGACTAAGGTTAAGGACCTTGAGACAGAGAGATCATCATGGATTATTCAGGTGGGTGCAATCTAATCATATGACTCCTTAAAGTGGGGGAGAGGCAAGGAATGTGAGTGTCATTTGGGGTCTCCAGAAGGAAGTATAGCTCTTTTGAAACCTTGACTTTAGTTCAAGACACTCAAATCAAACTTCTGATCTACAGAACTGCACTATAATAAATTAGTGCTGTTTTAAGCCATTAACAACACATTAATGATAGATAAATAATACTATAGCTATAAATGTATCTATACATTTATACAAATGTAGCTATACAAATGTAGCTATAAATGTATATTAAAACGTACACAAATTATAGATATATTGGTCAATAATTTATTACAAACTTCTTACACATGTAAAACCACCAATCAGATCAAGATATAAAATATTACAAGTAAAAATTTTTACAAGTAAAAATCTCTTTCATGCCCCATTTCATACTACCCTTTTACCCTGGGTATCCACTAATCTAACTTCTGACACCATAGATTAGATATGCTTGGTTTTGATCTTAAAATTATGGAATCATTTATTATGTATTATGTTTGATATAACTTTTTAAATTGACATTGTTTCTTAGAGTACTATATATTGTTCTTATAGCTATTGTTGTTCATTCTCATTACTTCATAAAATTTTATTATATGTACATACTACGATTGGCTTATCACTTCAACTTTTGGGCATTTGGTTAATTTCCAGTTTGGGTCTAGTACCAATCATGCTGATTTAAGAATTTTTGGCTCTGTCTGGTGTATCTCAGTGGATTGAGCATGGGATGTGAACCAAAGGGTCACGGTTGGATTCCTAGTCAGGGCATATGCCTAGGTTGCTGGCTGGGTCCCCAGGGGGGACCATGTGAGAGGCAACCACACATTGATGTTTCTCTCCCTCTTTTTCTCCTTCCCTTCCTCTTTCTCTAAAAATAAAAAAAAAGAAATAAAATGTTTAAAAAAGAATTTTTGTACTTGCCTTTAGTGGACTGATATCCATATTTCTTTATGTCTATGTCTAGGAATGGAATTGCTGAGTCATGGTGTGTGTGTACATTTAACATGAGTGTATGCTTTCAGTTTTTCAAATTCTCCTACCAGCAATGTCTGAGAAGTCCCAATGCATACATCTTCTCCAATACTTGGTATTCTAGTCTTTTTTAAAAAGTTTTTATTTATTTATTTGTAGAGAGATGGAAAGGAAAGGAGAAAGAGAGGAAACAGAGAGAAACATCATCTGATGGAGAGACACAGGTCAGTTTCCATTACCAGAGACCTGGCTCACAACCCAGGCATGTGCCCTGCCTAGGAACTGAACGCTCAGTCCACTGAGACACACCAGCCAGGGTGGTATTTTAGTTTTTTAAATTTTATTCAGTCTTGTATATGATGATATTACATTGTGTTTTTAATTAGTGTGTTTTCATTATTAGGACTAAATTGACTAATTTTTTAAAATAAATAAATGTGGAATTATTTTTCTGCTTCTATTGAGAAGTTCATATAATTTTTCTCTTATGTTTTTATTAATGTAGTAAACAACACTGATGGATTTCCAAATGTAAAAATGTACACTTGATTTGCTATAATAAAGTCTACTTAATCATGAAGTATTCATTTTTTAATAGCAACTGAGTTCCATTTTCTAGTAGTTTATTTAGGATATTTGAGCTAGATTGGTCAGAGTAATTAGCAAAAACATTTTCTTTCTCTTAATATCTTTGAAAGTTTTGGTTTCAAGGCTATGTGAGCTCTATATGAAGAGGTAGATGTGTCCCCTGTTTATATATTGTCTGTTAGACTTTGTGTAATATTGGTATTTGGAAGGATTAGTAAGCCAATGTATTACAGCCTTAAATTTTCATTGTGGAAAGATTTTTAAAAATGTAATTAATTTCTTTAAAATATTTAATAATATTTAGATTGTAAATTTCTTCTTAAATCTGTTTGGAAAGTTGAATTTTCAAAACTTTTCCATTTCATTTAAGTTGTCAAATTCATTTTCTGAAATTTTATAAATTTAATCATTAAAATGTTAATATTTGGATGATTTATACTGATACCTTCTGTTATATTCCTAATATAGGTAATTTGTACTTTTTCTTTTGGTTTTAATCAGTCTTGTTATGTTTTTTCAATTTTATTAAAAGTTAAATAATTATGTTTTTTTCAATTTTATTAAAAGTTAAATAAGAATGTTTTGATGATTTTCTCCCTATAATGAAAAATTTATATTTTATTGATTTTTTCAGTCTTATCCTTATTTTCGCTTCCTTCTTTATTCTTGAGAATAGATTTGCTGTTCTTTTTCTCTTTTGTAGTTTTCCTGAGATAAATTCTTAGTTGATTTTTCAGTATTACTTCCTTTCTACCATATGTACTTATGTATGTGCATTTTCTTTTAAGCCATGTTTTAGCTCTATCCAGCATGTTTTGACATGTCATGTTTTCATTATTATTTAGTTCAAAACATTCCAAATTTCTATTATGATTTCTTCTTTGACACATGGATTACTTAGAATTTCCAAGCATATGGAAATGTTATAGTTTCCTTTTGATTTTTCAATGTTAGCTGAAATTCACTGTGATAACATACTCTAAATGATTTCAGTGCTTTTACATTTTTAAGGATTTTTTTTCAATGGCTTAATATATGATCGATTTAGTGAATGTTTCCAGTTAGCTCAAAAAATGTAAGTGATGTCATTGTTGGGTGCAGTGTTCTGTATACGTAAATTTGGTCAGTTTTTCATTTATGTTGTTTAGATCTTCTATGCCTAATATGACTTTTTCTATCAGTTACAGGGACAAATCTGTTAATTCTTTCTCTATAATTATAAAATTGTTATATGTTTAGATTTCTTACTTTCTGGTTTCTACAGAGTGGAGCAAAAGTAGATTTACAGTTGTTTATATGGGAAATGATATAATAATTAATAAATAATAATATGAGGATACACTCTTGTGTTTTGCATACTCACAACTATAAACCTAATTTGCCCACCTTGTATATATTAAATATGTGTTATTTATTGCATATATATTTGGGATTATGATATATACCTGACTGACTGATCTATTTATGATTTTAAAATGTCTCTCTATTATTAGTAGTGTTTTTTTGCCTTAAAGCCTGCATTCTCTATTAGAATAAATACATTGGTGCTCTTTTTATCAGTATTTTTATGATTTATCAGTTACTATCTTATTATTTTACCATGCCTGTGTGCTTATATTAAAAATGTTTTCATCTCTTAGCAGAAGAGTTATTTTTTATTTGAATCTAACAAGCATAGTATTTTAATTAAAATATTCAAGCCATTTCCCTTTATATAATTACTGACATAGTTAAATTTTAATCTGTCACTTGACTATTAGTTGTCTCTCTGTTCCTGGTGTCTCCTTTACTCCTTTGTTTCTTCTTTTAAGTTTTCTTTTGCATATGCACAATAATTTTATCATTCCATTTTCTCTCTATTGCCTTGTGAATTATACATTCTTTTATTACTCTTTTAGTGCTTACTGATTAAAAATTTATTCTTGACTTATTACTATCTAATACAAGTTATTAATAACTTTGCTGCACTGTCACGCCAGCATATTAGAACACTGCATCAAGAATCCACCTCTCAGTTTTGCATTATTGTTGTAATGCATTTATGTTATAGATTTCCTAAGACATTATAATTATTGTTTTATAGAATCAATATATATTCACTCAAATATTTACAATTTCCAGTGTTTTTTAGTCTTTTATGCATTCCATTTCTTTGACAAGAATTATTTTACTTTGGTTTAAAAACTCTTTTTATATGTTCTAGTGCCTGTTGATAATATACTCTTAGTTTTTGTTTGCTGAGAAGATTTTAATTTCTTGTTTGTTTTGGAAAATACTTTTAAAAAGTACTGAACTATAGATTAACAATTATTTTAATATCTTAAACTTATCAACCCATTACTTTCCAACTTCTTTTGCTTTTGATGAGAAGTCATCTGTTAGTTTTATATTTGTTCTTTGGAAAATGTCTTTTTAATTGATCGCCCTTTGTCTGACTTTCTTGTTTGTGGTGCTAAGTGGATTAACTGCAATGCTTATAGTTATTATTTTTTTAAATCTTACTTGTGGTTTGTCAAGCTTCTTTTACATACATGTTGAGGGCGTACATCTTTTTTTTTAATTCTCAGCTGACATTTCTTTAAAATTGTCTCTCTCCTTTCTTCCATTTGCATGTTCTTAGACTTCTTGACAGAGTTTCTCGTATCTGTTATGATCTCTATCTGTTGCTATTCGGTGGTTTAGACTGGATATTACCTATTGACTTGTCATCAATGTTTTTTAAATTTCAGTGAAAACCATCCATTTTTTCTTAATTTTCAGTATTGTGGTTTTGGTTTTACAATATTCATTTTATTCTTATAGCATATTGAACTTCCTCATGTTCCCATTTTTTCTATTTATTCTCCAATTTCTTAAATATATTTGCCACAGAAATTCTTTTTTTAACTTCACCCAAGGATATGTTTTTTTAATTGATTTCAGAGAGAGAAACTGAAAGAGAGAAAGAGTGAGAAATATCAATGAGAGAGAGAAACATCATCAGCTCTATCCTGTATGTATCCCAAATGGGGATCAAACCCTCAGCCTAGGTATGTGCTCTTACTGGGAATTGAATCCACGACCCTTTGGTACATGGCACAATGCTCCAACTAACTGAGCCACTTGGCCAGGGCTTGTCACAGGCAATTTTAAATCATTGACTTATGTTCCCAATATGAGGATTTCCTGAAAGTCTGATTTTATTATTTGTTTATCCTCTTAGTTTATGATCCTATGGTCTTACGTCTCAATATACTTAACACTTTTTAATATAATAATGAACAATGCACATAAAAAAGCTATAAGGATTCTGACTATAGATGCCATTTTCCCCCACAAAAACAGTGCTAGAATATGAAATAGAGGAATAATCAATTTAATCACATAAGAAATGGAGCCAGTTCAAAATTGCATTTGATTTTGGTCAAGATTCAATCTTTACTTTGTCTTTATTTCTAAGGTATACTTATTAAGAGTTTTGATTGAGGACCCCGGAAGCATTCTTATCCTGACCTCTATATCGCAGGTGGCAAACACAAGGCCCGTGGACCAAATTCAGCCCTCTACCTTGCTTTATCCGGCCTAGCACCTTGTTTCTACCCAGTGGCAGTGCTAAGGTCCTTGCCCCTAGTTAAAGAGTAATTATATTTATACAGTCCTAAAATTAGACTCAGCCCTTTGAAGGCCACCTCGAGGCTGAGATCTGGCCCCTGGTGAAAATGAGTTTGACACCCCTGCTGTACACGATTGCTGGAATTTCTACTCTGCTCTTCAGAGATGTTTAGTTTAGTCTTGTTCTTTGCAGCTTTCAAATGGAAATTATTTTATGAGGAACTCTTATTGTGTGTTTGGCTGCCGAAACTCTTGCTGTTTTTTAGCTTCCCCAAAACTCTCTGCGGGACCAAGGCTGGATTTCTACCTGTAGCTATGCTCAGAATAAGAAAATATTCCCAGAAAGTAAAACTAATGGTAGACTCTCAGTGTCACTTCACTATTCTCTCAAATGCCTTTAACAGTTGTGTTTATTGTCTTTTCCTTTAGTAGAGAGGCCCCAGTACTCAGTAAAATTTCAGTATTTTATAAAAAATTCAGTGCAGTTTTCAGTGTGGTCCTTTAACCACTCTTCCCATCTATGAATAAAATTATGGATTTATGAGGAAAATTGGCCCTGTGTTTGGGGGAATTTAAGTCTCCAGCCCTGGATGACAGCTACAAGCTCTGCTGGCTTTTTTGCCCCCTTCTCACTGTACTTTTTATTTCTTTTTCCCTAAAGGAAGCACAGATCTTCAGGAATTAGATTATACTCTGAATTGTCACATGCTGCTAGGGAAAGCACAACTGAAAAGTCTGAGCTCACCTTTGAATATTTTTCTGAAAGTTTTCTCTAAAAATTTTGTCCTTTTAATCTTTATATTCATGGCTCTCTGATGCCTTTGAAAATAAGGTTTTTATAATTTATCTGGTTTTCCTAGGCATTCCCATGGGAAATATTAGTCTCTTGTAAATTACTTCATCTTACATGAAAGTAAAAGTCTCCATAGATATTTTTTTATTTTGATTTGAATGTCAATAAGGGAGTGGAGGGCAATATTCTCCAGTTTTCCAAAGGTTTTACAATTCCCTATTGTCTAAAATGCACAGCCTGATACATTGGAGAGTATGCTTGTAACCACTAGACAAAAACAAACTATAATTATTTATCTTCTCTGTCTTCCCAGTTCTTATCAGTTTTTTTAAGGTTCAATTCAAACCAAATTCCTCTAGGGTACCTTGCCTGATTGGCAAGAAGAGATGTCTACTTTCAATAAATTCCTTAACAGTACTGTCCTTTATTATCATTTTATTAAACAATAAATATTTGTAAGAGCTCATGTGTTCTAAAATGAAAGAAATTTTCTATTATCTGAGATACTTTAGATATGGGTAGAGAGCAATGGAAGAATATGTTTTGACTCCAGCTACTCTAATCTCACTCTTAATTGAAAGTTTGTTTTAAAAGACTTTCACAGTTATAGATTTCATGGGAAAGAGACTAAATTTTTTTGGAACAAGTAGCTCTTATACTACTTTGACAATATATTTTATAGGTCTCCCATTTGTATAGAGCAAGAGCAGAGCTGACTTTTAAATACCTTTTACAATTCCACACGGAGTCACTGTCAGCCATGACATTCATGTCAAGTGCTATGCCAAGAATGAGGTAATATGGTGTAAGAGAACACCCTTAAGAGGGGCCCAA
This sequence comes from Carollia perspicillata, assembly GCA_004027735.1. Classification (NCBI taxonomy): domain Eukaryota; kingdom Metazoa; phylum Chordata; class Mammalia; order Chiroptera; family Phyllostomidae; genus Carollia; species Carollia perspicillata. The sequence continues at coordinate 15,757 of PVKM010007458.1, read as the reverse complement.
GATGCCCCAAACCATAATTGGGCACTTAGAGAAGGATTCCATCTGGATACTGGTGAGTGAGATGGCTATCCATTTTTTGTGGGCTTTAAGAATTCAGATCCCCTACCCCACAACGTTCAAGCTTGGCTATATCATGGTCATGCTCAGCGCCCTGCCAGACTTCCCCTTCACTGACAGGTGCCAACACTGTAGCCACCTGGTTTAAGACTGATGTCTGTCTCTTCACCTGCAGATGCCGCCGGTGACTGGGACTTCGCTGGGCATTCACTCAGCCCAGTTCTATCCTGTAAGCTCCCCCTCTTTGTTGGTAACCTGCCTGTGACTCTATTGCCTTATAGGGGAGGTCTCCTCCAATAAACCTGGCATTGTGGAAAGGCACAAATGTGTGTGAGTGCTTTCTTCGAGGACAGAAAACAACACCAGTATTTTCCTATTTTTGCAAACTGAAGACACAATGAAAAAAAAGTGTACAAAAATATCAGTTTCTCCTAATAACAACATCAAATTTATTCCACTGAATATGACTGTTAAGTTGTTCAGTTGAATATTTTTCTTCTGGCTAGAAAGAAAACCCCTCAAGCTTCAGAGTTGGAGGAAAAACTCTACCATACCACTAATGAATTACATCTTCTCATTTTAGGTAACATTATCCCTCCAGGCACCAAAAGCAATCAGCTAGTGCTTCAAGCATACAATTTAAGTACGCAGTTACTAATGTTAATAAAATGATGACTCTCATTTTGAAAAATAGCTTACAGCTGTATTGATGATCTTTCAGCAGCACTATTTGAAAATCCAGCCACAATACCCTGATATTAAATCCTGTGTATTCAATAGTGCACATTTATCAATACACTGCCTACCACATGATTTATATACTTGACTCACCTGGTATCCTCCAGCATTGATCTCAAGGCTGTTTTTAACTCTGTAGTGAAAACTCTAAAGCTTAAAATCCTGATCAAATGTCATCACTACAACAAATCAGAAATGTGGTCCATGGGGATTAATGCAGGAGAAACTCTTTGGGGCTTGCATCATAAAATCTTGCCCAGAGCTAATACCAGGAAAAGGGAGAAAACAACTTAGTGAGTCAGGAGACTTGCTGTCACTCTCTCTCTGCTCATCAGCAGAGACTGGGTTTATCCTTCTGACCATTTACTCCAAATATGAAAAAAAAAATTGCCATTACTCTAATGAGTAAAGGAGGGAGTTGAACCAGGACGTACTTGAAAGTTCATGTAAGGTAGAAAGAAAAAAATACTTAAAAATAAAGTCCTGTTTAAATGAGGTTAATTTAAAATTGGAAACACCCACGGGATAAGAGGTTGCCCCATTATCTGATGTTAAATGTTTAGAAAAGATTGAAACCTGGATTAGAAGAATAACATTACCATTTCTAACACCATAGGCCCTGAGGTTTGAGAGTCATTTCTTAATAAACAAAAATAAAAATAATTTCCAAGGAGATATTTGAGTATTTCTGGTCAAACTCTTCTTGGAGTACATCTCATAAGCAAAAGTCTACATCCTATGGACTCCCTGACTATACCTGGCAGGGTTGGTGATGGTCGTGGGGCACCATACTTTCCTTTTTAAAGATAGCAAAAGACTTAGTTTTTATATCCTTGGACTCAAATAAAAATCCCCACCATCTGTATTTAACAACTACAAGTTGTAAATAAAGCCAGTTTTGCTGTTTATATTAAGTTACATGACTGTATAATATAAACACTTTTATTAAACATCCAAAGTATGAAAAATAAAAACAAGTAAGATTCTGCAGGCTAAGAAACAAAATCATTGAGGTAGACCCAAGAAAATCACAATGTAGATATAAAAACTTTTACAAAACGGGCAGGCTACCTTCTAGCAACGTAATATAGTCTCTCAATTTAATTAATTCTTAAGATGTTATATTATTTTCAGCAAGGTTATAAAGAGTTTAGTAATCTTAAACTGTATTTCATTGATTATGTTTGGAATTACCATTCAGGTAACCATATAAATCAGGCTTAAAGCAGAGAAGAAGAATTAGTAGGAGATATGAGTTAAAATGTTTATTCCAAATAACTAGCTTATACCATTTTGGGAGCTAGCTACACATGTCTGAAATTTATAAGGCAGGCCCTGAGGAGGAGCAAGCTGGAGCTTTCAGGCGGAGGGTGAGGCTACTGTCTACACAGTTCTTCCTTATGGAAGCCTCTGCTTTTAACCACTTTCAGCGGACTGAACCATGTCCACCGGGACTATCTAAAATAATCTCATTACTGAAAGCAATGGGTTATGGATTTCAAACTAATCTACAAAAATACTGCTCAGCAACACCTACCATAGTGTTGAAAGAATAGCAGGGGGCTAGCCAAACTGACACATCAAAGAGACCACCAAAGTAATATACAAGGTTGCAAATTTAAATATTGGTTGATTTGTCTAAATCTCAAAGAACATTAAAGAGTACTCATTTGCAATTCAAACCCTCCTCACTCTAAGAAAGTTATAAAAATGTGGTATCTATTGCATCTCTTATCTTTTCTTTTTTTCTTGTTTTCATGGGAATCAAATTAAGTTAAAGCTTAAATCTTTTGACTATACATTTTTGTCTCCACTTTCATAGAGATGATGGTACAAAGGAAGTATTTCTGGATAAAGACTTTCCTATGACACAGTGCCATAGACTATACCATTCCACTATTTCCCTCCTTAAGTAAATTTAAAAATTAAAAGAAATAATTTTATAGACACACTAAACATACTTGTCAATGATGGATAGTATTAACATTGATATATTGATTCATTAATAATAAATTAGAGAATTTAGTTCCGTAGTTCTTAATCAATGTTGTAGAAATCCTGACGCCTAGGAAGATAAATTTCAACTATGGAGGAAGATACACAACGGGCTGTCTACAACATTTTAGAATGAGCGCACATTTTATTCTTTTCTTTTGGACTTGCGATTGGCATTGCTTAAAATTACGCAGTTTGTTCTAGCTGACAGCATGACAAGAAATGCAAATAAAATTACAATAACATACTTTTTGTTCTAAACTTAAGTAAAATTAACATTGTTATCTTCTAAAGTTTTATCAGATTTAACACATGTATAAATTCATATGATCACCACTGCAATCAAGTTGCGTAGTAGTTCTATTATCCCCCAAACTTTCTAGGACTGCTCATTTGTAATCAAACCTCCTCCCCATGACTACTGCCAGGGAACCGTGGATTTATTTTTATCCCTATGCTGGGTGGGACAAGAGTATGTTTACAGTTGTTCATATGGAAAATAATACAATAGTTAAGAGATAATAATAGCAGAATAAACTCTGTTTTCCTTATACTCCCAACTGTAACCCTAACTTGGCTCCACTGTGTTGTTTTGCTTCATTTTTCAGAATTTTCTGTTAGTGAACCTTTTGAGAATATCTTCTTTCATTTAACATCATGCTTGTGGCACGTATCCATGTTAGATATGTATCAATAGTTTGTTCTTTATATTACTGACAGTATTTAATTACATGGATATACCATGATTTGATTACCCGTTTACCCAAGAAAAGACATTTAGATTGCTTAGAGGCTTCAGCAATTATAAATAAAGATGCTATAAACACTTGTGTGCATCCACTTGGGGAACATATGTTTAAATTTCTGTGTAATAAATATCTAGAAGATGAATTGCTGTATCATAGTTTCAGGTGTGTTTAACTTCGTAAAAACCCACTCAACTCTTGTCCGGAGAGATGACACTGTTCTGTGTTCTGACTGGCAGTGTGTGAGGGTTTCCATTGCTCCACCTCGTTGTGGACACTTGGTATTGTTTGGTTTCCCTTTTGTAACTGTTGTTGTTTGGTTGTGTTGGGTACTTGTATATCTTTGATATTTCATTGTGGCTTTGATTTGCATTTCTTGAATGGCTAATGATGTTGGGTATATTTTCATTATTTTCTTTGGTGGAGAAGAATATTTTGCCCATTATAAAAATTCTGTTAGTTGTTTTATTGTGGGAATTTCGAGAGTTTTTAAATTTATTCTGGGTAAAAGTTCTTTGTTGGGTATAGAATGCAAATATTTTTTTCTAGTTTGTGAGTTGTCTTTTCGTTCTTATTAATGTATTCTTTCACAAGGCAAAAATGTAATATTAATGAAATTCCACTTACCATTTTTCACTTATCATTCATACCTTTGATATGATCTCTAAAAATGTTTGCTTCACCCGAAGTCATAAAGATTTACTTGTGTTTTCTTTTTATAAATTTTATAGCTTTACATTTTATAATTAATATTCTATTTTGAGTAATTTTTAATAAGATGTAAGGTTAAAGTTCATATTTTAAAAATGTGTAGATGTCAAATTGTTTCAACATAATTTGTTTAAGAGATTATCCCTGCTTTATTGAATTTCCTGTGTGTCCTGTCAAAGTTAACTGGTCATATTTCTTTGTGTCTTTTCTGGAATCTCAATGTGCTTCCTCTGATTTATGTCCATCCCTTGCTTATATCACACTGTCTTGATAACTGTAGTTTTATTATGAGTCTTAAAGTGGTGCAACTCCTTTGGATTTGTTATTTTTTCTCCAAAACTGCTTTGGCTATTCTAGATACTTTTATATTTTATATGAATTTTAGAATCTGCTTGTCTGTATCTATAAAATAATAGAGATTTTTAGGACTATAAATTACTCTGAGGAGAGTTAACATTTTAAATATATTGAGTTTTCCAGTCTATACATTATTTATGTCTTCTTTGAATTCTTTAATTAGCATGTTATAACTTTCAGAATATAGATCCTGTTTTTAAAGATGTATGTATAAATATTTTTTGAGTCATTGTAAATGATATTTAAAAAAAACCTCAGTTTCTAATTGTTCATTGCCAGAAAATAGAAATATGGTAGAATTTTGTATGCTGAGCCCATGACTTGCAAAACTTAGTTATTAGTTCAAAAATTTTTATTTTGTTTTATGAACCCTTCTTATATTCCACATAGATAATCATTACCTGTAAATAGAGACAATTTAATTTTTTCTTTCCAGTGAATATTATTTATTTTTCCCTGTCTTATTACAATGTCTAGGACATCCAGTACAATACTAACTAAGAGTGGTTAGAGGATGCATCCTTGCCTTGTTCCTGGTCTTATGCTAAAAATAGTAAATCTTTCACCATTAAGCCTAATGTTACCTGCAGGGGGTTTGTGTAGATTGTCAGTTAAAAGATGTTCATTGCTAATCCTCGTTGGCTGAGATTTAAACATGAAAAGAGCTTCAATAGAATTTGTAATCTCTAATTTTTAATGGATATTTGAACATTAAGACAGCTCTATATTCCTAAGAAAACTCTGCTTTATGTGATGTACAATTTTTTCTCTCTACCACCTCAGTAAGTTTTCATCCCACAGAATCCTCACTTTTCTGCCCTCTGACTAGAAAACCATGGTTTTATTTTTTCCACTCTGTTGCATACTTCTGATGATTGTGACTGCCTTTGAGACCAAGTGATGAGAGAATGGGAAGAGGAAAATAGCAACAGAAATTCTTTTCACATTATGGTAGCACAATTCCTTTGGAGAGAAATATAGGTTCACGTCTTCAGAGTTTTTGGTTCTTGTCTAATTATTGATTCCAGTGCTGTCCCCACTGCTGTGGACATGCCTGTGCCTGGAAAAGGGGAGAAAAGAGGAAAAAATATGGGTGATATTCTTTACTCTCTGTGACCCATTGGGTCTTCTTTTTCACTCTCCAGACTAGAAACAGAAGCTTTCACTTGGCACTTTTTCCATCTGCACATAATAAGCAAATTACAGAGTTCAAGTATCTTTTGAGTCCAGCTTGGAATAAAATTAAATGGGAATAAAAATTAAATGGGAAACTTCCCTCCAGTTTGAGGTTCTTCAAATTCTGGTTTTCTTTTTCATTCCACCTGCTTCCACTATTTTCAGAGTCCTGAGAGGTCTTCTGCATGCATTGCATCCAAAGATTTTAGTTGCAGGTAGTAGGAGAGACAGAGAGAAATGCTGTTATTCCATCTTACCCAGGACTAGAAGTGACACAGGTTCTTTAGGTAAACATTACATATAAAATGCCCTTTATGCCCCTGGATAGAATATATTTACTGTTGATACTCTAAAATTCATTTTGATCTTCCAAAATTAAGATGCTGATTCCTCTTTACAGGCAAACTATACAGATTTTTGACTTGCAAATTGAATCCTCAGAAATTACAGTAGAAAAAAGTGAGTAACATAGATTTTTTTAGATTTTATTAATTTATTTGTAGAGAGAGGGGAAGGGAGGAAGAAAGAGAGGGAGAGAAACATCAATGTGTGGTTGCCTCTCATGTGCACCCCTCACTGGGGACCTGGCCTGCAACCCAGGCATGTTCCTTGACCAGGAATCAGTCCAGCTACCCTTTGGTTCACAGGCCCATGCTCAATCCACTGAGCTACACCAGCCAGGGGTAAAACATAGATTTTTAAATAAAGAATCAAGCAGAGCTTTAGATTAGACTATGTATATAACAAAAATCCAACTACTTTATAGTTAGGAGTTTGCATATATTTGCATTTCTCTGAATTCTCATTAATAAGAGGCATCTACTATTAGAAACACCTTTATGAGTATGTCATCAGATGCAGCTTATTGTGTGGCCTTGAATTACTATTCATGTTTGCTTAGCGTAATTGATTCTTAGCAGAGTTGGAGCTTATGTAGTGTTGTTATCTAAGTGCTTTATACATAGTGATGGTGAAAAGAAGCAGTATGTTTGGAATGTGAAACACGCAGATGTAACTTTTTCCCTTGAAAGGAGTTATCTTCATCTGGCATCTTTTAACTAAAAGTATTAGATACATGTTTTGACTATTACTTTTGTCACTTACCCGAGGAAAAAAAAACAAAGATAAGATAGGTATCTATAAATTTGAAGATTTGTAGGTTCACGGTTATGACAGAATATCTGAATTGTTATTTGGCATCCCAGTGCCTAATTTGTCCAGAATCTTAAAAATGCCCACGAGTAGGACCTCCTGGATTGGGCAGCACAGTGCTGGACAAAGAGCATCTGATTGAAAATCCGAGCCCCTGGGTACGGGACCTGGTTTTACCCTAAAGAAATGCCTTACCTTTTTATTAGGAGTTAGAGTTTTCTAACAGTTGAACTCCTATTGTCTCATCTGATCTGCTTACCCTGCTTTTGGCCAAAAAATACTCATATTATTTTCTAGGAATGAGAAACAAAGGTTCAAATCTGTAAAGTAAGACCTTCTACTCTCTGGAAATTTATAATTCTTTCCACTCGAATGCCATTAGTCAGCCATGATATTAAAACACTTAGTTTCTTCATCTGAAAAATTAAAGATTTTCACTCAATTTTTTTCTGATGTCTTTTCCAATTTGCTCCAGTTGCAATTATTCATTTTAACGTATTTTAGATACTTATCAACTATAATTAGTTATTTTATAAATAACTTCTTAGGAAAATATATTGTTTTTCACAACTCCTCAATCTACAAAATAGCTTCATTCTCTTACTAAAATGTCAAGCATTTCTTCAAAGCACACTTTAGTACTTAAGTATGCCATTATATACCTTATACGATGGCAGATAACCTTAGTATAATCTAAAAGCAACTGATTTCTCATTGCGTTTACAGAACTACTTGAGAATTATGACCTATTTTCCAATCACTCACTCAAATTCTCTCAATTTAATATGTTTCATTAATATAAAGACCCAACAGAAAGGTAAAAGTTATGAATAGACAATTTATTGAAGAGGAAATATAATTAGACAAGATAGATGGTAGATAGACAGTTAGCATCACTAATAGCCAAGGAAATGCAAATTTAAATAATGTGTCACTGTTTTTCACATTCCACTCTGGAAAAAATAGTGAAGATTAATAACATATAGTGATGGTAGGATATGTGAACATGGAGAACCTCATATACTGGATTGCACGAATTAATATTTATTCAGCCCATTGTAGAGGGTCTGGCATACAGTAAGCACTTAAAATTCCATGTTAGAAATCAATCAATGAATTAAATAATTAATCTGCTAGTGCAAGTGTAAATTGCTTCCAACTCTTTAGAAAGTTATCTAGAAATATCTATAAATATTAAAAATGCACTTATCCTTTGAGTGAACAGTGCTACTTCTGGCAAATATCTTACAGACATAAGAGTACCAGCATTTAAAAATATATGTAGAAATATGTTTATTTCAGCAAAAATACTGAAAATAAGTTGAATTCATGAGCAAGGGAATATTGAATAATTTTATCAGAGTCCAAAGACAACAGGTAAGTAATGATATTTGAGGAGAGTTTATTCACATGAGAGTATTTTTTTAAAGTATGATTAGCATTATAAGGAATCCACAAAAGATATTTCAATAACCCAAATTTAGCAGGAGTGGAGCTGTTTCCCTCTATAGGCCCAAGGAGAGGAATCTGTGACCAAGGTTCAAAAGGGCAAAATAGTAGAGGAGATCGCCTTCATAGGAGAAGTGGTCTTCATCGAAGGAAACAGTCAGGCTGAGTCAAGCTTGCAGGAAGCGAGCCCTCACCCTTGTTTCTTTCTGTGATCTCCTATCAGGGCTTTCTATTTTCAACCTAATCAGAAGAAGAGGGCAAGGAAATCTAAGGGAGTTTGCCTCCCAGAGTGCAGGGTACAGACGGAAAGAGGATTTGGGTGGTCCAGCAGAAGATATATGACATTATATGTCCCATGGGTACTATAGAATATTGCACAACTACATAAAAGATGTGTGAATTGATAGAGATGATCCATATCATGGGTATAGGTATCTATATATGATACATATGTAGAAAAAAATGGGAGTGTAAAGTTTCAAATATAATTCAATTTTTAAAAACAATTATGTGTACATACATGTTTATAAAAAATGTATAAACCTGTGTATATATAAACACATTTAAAAATGTCTTAGCATTTTATTTTTGTGATTCTACAAAGTTATTTGCAATAATTAGGATTATAAAATATCATAAAGATTGTGATCATGCTAAATGCACTTTGTATGCTTACAGCAGAGGATCAGTGATATAGATTGACTGGCTCACATGGCTGAAATAAAAATAGTTTGTTTATAACTGCATAAAAGAAGTTTGTCATATGAGTAGACAAAAACTGTGCAGATAAATGAACTTTCAAAAAAAGAAGATGTCGATTTTATGTTTTTCTCAAATTTACATAGTTGGAATTTTAATGAAGCAAAGCTTACTGGGATCTGCCCTACTTTTGAGTCAAGGAAACAACAGTCATTAGTAGGCAACTCTAATGTGAGGCCCTTAGCTCAACAGCAACTTATCTCAAAGTCAAAAAGTTACCTAAAGTCTGGAACATTTGGTAGATAATAATCTGGTAAAAAGCCTGATTTCTTCTGTTCAGTTGAGAGTCTCTAAATATTTGGGTATCTGTCTTGTTTATTGAAGGATTCTATATAAATACCCCTTCTTCTGTTTTTAGATACCTGTGCTTATAACATATTTTCCACTTTTAACATATTTTCAAATGTTATTGACTTTCAAATATTACCTTTGCACAGAGCAACTTGTAGACCTTGCTGTTTTAAAAACACATGCCAGACTTGGACTTGCTAAAGATAACGCACCATATTTGCACAGCTGTTTCATGAACCTTACCTGGGATCCTTTTCAAAATTCTAGGGCAAGACAGAAGTCCCACAACCAAATTTCTGGCACACAGCCAGTCTCACAGTCTCACTGCTCAATATGACACACAAACAGCTACATTTGGTGCTTGGTTCTTCATGACACCCAACAACTGGTGTTATCTCTGTTCTTTCTCTCTCTCTGAAAAAAATATGGATGCTCATACATTATGGGCACAGAGTCTATTGGAAAGAGTCCCAAGAGAGCCACATAAATGTGAACTATGTGGGAAAGGAACATTCGTCACACTTGAACCTCTTCAGGCATGGCTGCACATGTGGAAAGCATTTGACATTATTAGGGTTGACCTCAGATGTGAAAGGCAGCAATTATATAGCTACTTTTTAGAAGGAAAAAAATCATGTGTGGCAAAGAATTTGTTAAAAGTGTATTAAAATATGACTCTTACATTATTAGCAGATAGGAGAGCCTTGAGATTAGGACACTGTGTTAGTACTTAAGCAATAGGTTTGTATACATTAGCCTGAGGAGCAATTCTGTTGGGTATTAAATTAATTCTTGTTACCTAAAATAAATGATCTACCAGATTGAAATTATACCCTTGACATTGTAGAGTTGTAACTCGAATGAAATAGCTCATTATTGTTGAAATCTGAAAGTTGTTTGTAATAATAAATTTCATATAGCAAGCTAGACATTGTTACTAGACAACAGTAACATTGAAAAAGTGAACCTAATAATCGCTTATTCTGTTTTCATGATTTATCTTAGTAACTGAGTATCTGAAAGTGGTAGTAAAGATATAGAGGGTCATAAAAGTGTCTGGAAGCTTTCACAACAGAAAAGAAACAGGTGATTATTACTGAAAAACTAGCATAAGTTTGAGAATCTTATGCCTTCTGTCTTCTCATATTTCTGATCCCCACTATTCTAGCAGATAAAAGACTTCTGTGCTTGTACAAAGTAAAGCAGAAAGCAGAACAACAGTGATACAGAACTCCCAGCCTATGCTTTTCTGGAATAGCTGTGGGGTCTGACTGCCCACCACAAAGAAGCATGATTCCTAATGCCAGAGCTTGGTGAAAGGAAAGGGATTGTTTATTTACAAGTTATACAAATTTAGAATAATGGTAGAAGTCTGTCATTAAGTTCCACTCCCTTTAAAACACCCCAAAACACACAGTCCTGCCGTTCTTTGCCAAGTCAAGCCACTTTCAGAATACAGTCGGAGGTACCGTCTTTTAGAAAAACAGAAGTCCGTGGCTCAGCACTCCCAATTACAGTTCAGCATCCCAGTCATCTCCCATTAATCCATGCTTGGCTGTGCAGGTCTCAAAATTCCCAACATCATCATCCATGTTGCCAAGTTCCCTAGGCAGGTTTCTCAGTGGTTCTCTTCTTTCCTTCTCCAACTCTTAATCCAAAACAGTGTGGTACCTCATTACGCACCAAACCTCCTGGCAGGTCTGAGGGGGCCCTTCTACACCCATTCAAACTGCATGGCCAAAATTCCCTCATGGATGTCCACCTTTAGTTTTAAATCCTGACCTGAAGGTTCCTGTATGACACCATCTCTGATCCTCCCACGATGAGCTGCATTTGCCAGTTTCCCATATAGTTTACATTTATTCTGCTGCCATCCCCAGTCAGGGCAAGAGTGACTCAGTGATCCAGGGGACAGCTCCCACTGGCTACATCACAAGTCAGGATAGATCCTGAAAGTCACACCCACCTTTGCCCCGAGATAGCGGCACAGCTGTTATCTTGCCTTTGTTATGCAACATATGTTAAGCCATAGCTTCCACTCTCCACATCCTCCAACAAAGGACTATGCCGGTTTTGGGGTGCCCTCAGCCTACACCCCATTTCAGTAGCAAAACAGAGCAATAAAAACTGAACAAATAACCTGTAAATCAAAGACTATGACTATTTTGTAATATTGCAGAAAACAGAACAAACTGCCACCAAATGATATGACAGAGTTCTTATAAAATACAGATCAGAAGCAGAATTACAGGTTAATACCACAGATGAGTTGTCGGCAATATAGTTTTTACCTGAATAAGAATTTTTCAAATGGCTTCGAAAACCTACTTGCACTCAGGCCATTTTTACTCCTACAGTGTTACTCATAAAGAGACTGTGCCAGGCTGCAAGTTTAACAGGATAATGTCACGGTATGTTTGCAGATTGGCGCCTACTGAAAGTACTTACTGAACTAACGCTAAATTTTTACTAAGTCCAGGACTTAATAATGGACTGCAGGTAAAAATGTCTGGTGTTGTTTCTGCAGCCACTGGACACCACTGATTTTCCCTCATTGTTGAGTGTCCTCTCCCCACTCTCCCCCATGCTGTGATACCTCTTAAGGACAAATGAAAAATTTGCTACCCATTAGGGGGCCTGTAGATTCAGAAGTAGGGGAATATATGAAGAGGTTGGAAAACAAAACAAAACAAAACAAAACAAAAGGTAATTTAGGGGAAGTAGCCTTTCCTACTTCTGGACTAGACTGCTATGCCTACTCAGTGACCCATGCCAAAAACTAACTTCTTCCTGTACTAGCTGATTTTTTCACCCAGCTTCATATAGGTCAAAATCAAAGGCCTCTGGTTGAGTTTCAAAAATTAGCAGAAGTGTTTAATATCTGTAAATACAGTTGAATCACTGTAAAGTAACAAGCATTATTATAGACATTTTATTCTCACAACCATCCTGTGAGCTATGATACTATTGATTGAATTTAAGATATGAGAGAGCAGAAGCTCAGAAAAAAGTCAAGTAACTTTCTGAGCCCAGGGTGACGAAGCCAAAATTCAAAGACAGGTGTCAGGACCCAGGGAGTATCTCTGCTGCTTCTTCTGCCACTCCCTATTGCCTTCTGCACTGTTTTCAGTTCTTCACAGTATATATGTGATTTAGCTCAGTCCAGACCAAGTCATTCATCCAGGATTCAACAAATACTTGCACAGCTCTGTATGAGGTACTGTGTTATTTCCTGAAGCTTTGAAAGATCAAGTGCACTGGGGATTTGAGTTTGCTATGGGGGTGGGTCAGGTGACTGCATGCTGATTATTCAACACAAGCATAGGTAGGCACTGCCCGTGGAGGGCCCCTAGGGACTTTGTGGCTAAGAGTTAGGAAAGAACTCAATAACAGAAAGTCAAAAGGTACTATTGACTAGTTGTACCTTTCTTTGAAGCATCACTATATTTGATAGCTTTTAAATGTGCCAAAATGTCTACATTGAACTACATTTCCCAAAATACCCTGCACGTTTCTGATTAAGGTGGGTAATAAGAAATATTTTCACGAGGGATTTGGAAGGCGAGGCTGAAGCAAAAGCCGTTTTGCTGTCACACTCAGGTCAAGGCAGGTGCTCGTGTACATTGTCACTTACCCCACCGGCATCTGCTTCACTTTCCCCAGATCCTCTTTTAGCTTCTTTGACTGCTGGGCCAGGGGAGTGCTTAGCTCCATGGCAAAGGGTACCAGCTGCTCCTGCAGAACACTCACTTCATCGAGGCTAGAGGTTTGTTCTCATAAATGTACAGTCAGCTCATGGTGACAGGTGCCAGCTTATCTCTGCACCCCACACTTTACATTTCCCTTGCCTTGCTGTCTGTCTGCGTCTTGTGTGCTTCAAGTTCCAGCAGCTGGAACACAGGATGTAGGCTTACTGAGACTGTTCAGCCACATTGTGTGATGTCAGATTCTTATATTAAAGCTGTTTCTCTAATTGCACCCTGATTAATATACTAGAAAAGGAGCAATCTGAATGGTTTCCCTCCCTGCTTCTAGATCACATGACCTAACTATATCTAATACTTTTTGAACCTTAGATGTTTGTACCTTAAATGTTAGTAATTGCTGTAGACTGAATGTTTGTGTCCCCTTAAAATTTATGTTGAAACCTAATTGTCAATGTGCTGGTATTAGGCGGTGGGGCCTTTGGAAGGTGATTAAGTTAGGTCATGAGGGCTGAACCCTGATAAGTGGAATTTAATGCCCCCATACAAGAGACTCCAGAGAGTTCCTCTGTCCCCTCCACCGTGTGAGATCACAGCAAGAAGAGGGTTTTTTATGAACTAGAGAAGTGGGCCCTCTCCAGACAATGAATCTTCCAACACCCTGATTTTGGACTCCTTAGCCTCCAGGATGGTGAGAAATAAATATCTGTTGTTTATTAGTCTCCCAATCTATGGTATTTCATAACAGTGGCCCAAATAGACCAAGACAGCACACTGGGCCTCTTGCAGTCTCCTGCACTCCATGTTTTCAACTACTCCCTCTAAGTTCCCATGAGCTAACCACTACCACTCTGTATTGACAGGCCAGATATCCCTTCTACATCAAACTTGTATATCTAGCTGCCTGCTGAACATACCTGCCTAGATGTACTACGTACAGACTAAAATTTAATTTGTTCTATATCAAATTTATTATTGCTCACTACACTCTGAAAAAATACAAATGTAGTAACAGATATGCAAACATCTCCTACTGTTTTTTTCCCCCTTAACTATTGGAACAACCATTGATCCACTGCTCAAGCCAGAATGCTAGTTTTCTTTCATTCCTTGCTATTCTCTTATTGTTTACATGTAATCACTCAGTCATAACTTTCAAAACATCTATCAGATCCATTAACTTCTCCCATACATACAGCCACTATTCCAGTTCAAGTCACTCATATTCCAAGAGATGGCCATTGTTAATGGATGTTTGCACTGTAAAACTTATGTAACATACACCTTTGTTATATATACAGTATATATTATATTTATGGACAATATGTACATTATATATTTATATGAGATCATGTTATACATTCTTTTCTGAAACTTGTATTGTTACTTAATATTTTGAAAACAGGCTTTTAACTATTGTAAAGCATTATGTGTTCTGGGTGCACCACTGTTTATTTATATTATATAATAATGGACATACATGATCAGGAATGCATGTAGAAAGCTTTGAAATATGGAATAAAATGTGCCTCTCCCCATGTGCTCACTTCTATTTTTCTATTGCAATTACTGCTAAAAGTTTATTATATCTGTCACAGTGAGTTTAATATTACAACTTTAAATCCTGTCCTATACTTCTATTTTTTATTTGTCAACATTAAATAACAATTTACATCTCTTAAATAAATAATGATAATTCATTTTATTTGTAGCATCATCCATTTCCTACCAGAAATTAGATATTTTTACTGATTAATTCTTAGTTTTTCATGTAAGCAACTAAAAGTTTAAACTGTATTCTTAGGTTTATTTGTTTTGTATTAGTTTTTACCAATGTCTACTGATTCTGCTCTATGAAAAAGAAGAAAATTAATTAACCCACTCACCTTTCCCTAGATCTTACTTTTCCCATTTATGTCTCAATTTCTGTCAGCTACATCATGATTTTTGCATCATCAAGGTTAATTATATTGACCAGGAGGTTCAGCTGCATCACAACAGTTAAGTGTACTTGTATTTATTTCTAGGTTTCTTCTCAAAGCTAAAAACCAATAAATAACATTTATGGTAGCCTCAGTTAAACAAACACATCTATTCACTTCACAATAAAATAAAATATTTGGACCATAAAAAGAGAAGAAATATTTTATGTAATTGAAGATTATACATGGCAAGGACTAATGGTTTCTCTTTCATTTCCTTTCTTAGTGTCCTTAATTTTCTCTGGGTCATTTTAAAATATCTTTTTCTTGAATTCTATGTAATACTTCCTTGGATCACTGAAAATGTATCTGCAGCTAAACTAGTTCAGTTCATTACCTGTTGCCACTGGGAAGACACATACCAATGGGAACTGTGGCATGCCTCAGTCAGGGGGTGTTAGAATAAACGGACTATAAGATTTGGGTTTGTGTTAGATTTGGGTGAGAGTTAAGCATTTACTTAAGCAAGTGAGAGTGATTGTTTGCTCTCAGGAAGTGAGAGTAATTCTGTGATTGTTTTAGTAAATCTTTTCTTTAAAGAGTGAAAACTAGATATAGGTTAAAGCCATAATTGATAAAGAAGCCGCAGTCACTCTTACTAGCCTGATAAGAGATTGTTGTTCATTTTATGTGGCTTGCA
>PVKM010007457.1:0-41458 GCA_004027735.1 Carollia perspicillata | reverse complement strand
GCTAACTGACTGTTTTTGTGCAGTTCCTTCAATAACTCAGAACTTGAAGAGGCAGAAACCAAGAGACAAAAACACTCTTCAATATATTTCTTGATATTTTTCTGCTAAGACAATATCAAGTAATCAAATGCCATTCACCAACCGGTCTCTCATGTCTCTTTCCTGGATTGCAAATCCCTGAGCAGGAAGGTCCCTGACTAAGGCAGAGCTTCATCTGCCCACTGTTGGAAACACTGAAAATGAATAAGACTGCAGCTTTCCCCCAAACACAGAGCAGAAGGGACAAGACCTGTTCATCATGTCATGCCTCATTTCTTTCGCTGTAACTTTTCTAAGTAAGCTTCGGGAGAAGGTGGCCCAGACCCTGCACGCCGAGCTCTGAGTCTCTACCTTTCTGGAATGAAGGGTCAATATACGGCAAGTGGACATGAGGTCTGGCTTTTCATGGCCAAGGTGAGGGTCATGGGTTTCCACTGGCCCTGACCCTGGATGTGGGGAAGCAACATCCAGAGGAGCCCAGCCAGGCTCCGGGCAGACACTGGCTCCTCATGTGTCATTACACCGGTTCAGGATGCTGGTTAGTTAGCAAACGTTCTCAGTGGGCGGAGGTCCTGGTGCTCTGACTGAGCTGGGCTAAGAAGGCCAGGGGCACTGCCTAGGTCCCCTGACCATGGCGTCCCACTGCTGCCTCCAAACACAGGTGGTGGACCTTTGGGTAAGGACCAGTCAGAGAACTCCTGAAACTTGAGCTCTAAGGGCCCCGTTCCCAGTGTTTCTGATTCAATCGGTGGGCCGCAGTCTTCCTGAGGGACGCTGAGCGGTGCTGGGGGCAGGGGCCACTGCCCTGTGCTGTCAGCGGTTTTGGAGGGAAGGCCACATCCACTTTGATGTCAAAATTTGGGGCATTCCAAAATAATGATAGTTCCCTTCTGATTCTCCCATTAGGGAAACCAGATAAAGTGTATGTGGAATCTCTGATTATTTTTTACAACAGCAGGGTGAGTTTACCATTACATCGATACAAATTTTAATTAAAAATGAATATTGGCCTAGTAAAGCCTGGGAAAGTTTCCTCTGAGCTCTTACTTCTCTCCTTTGCACCCTCTGTGCCTCGTTCTCAGTCCAAATGGACAAAGCTCATGACCTTTCCTGTCTAGTGTGCCCTCGTCCCAGCATAACGGGACCCCTGACAAGCCACTCACAAGCAGATGGTTCTGTCCCTTCCAGTCCTAGAGGAGGAGTGAACAACTTTAGCCAAAGGGGAAGATGTTTAATGAAAGAAACTGAGCAGGTCACTGGGGAATTCATTTTGGGAAAAGGATTTTCTCCCTTGAGATCTCATCTCGCTACATTTCCTGTGTTCTGACAATTTTATTCAGGGCGCTTTCTTGGAAAAGGGATTCTGTGACCCTTTACTTCAATAATCGACCCTCTTTATTCTACAGAAATTCTTCTTACTGTCTTTGTCAGTCCTCCTCCAGTCACACTTGCCAGTTGCTGCCTTTGTTAAGGAATCTAAGCAGGAAATGCGGGGGCCCCTCAAAAATAGTTACATGCCTCCTGGGTTGCACTGAGACACTCTGGAGCGGGCTCATCCAGGCTGTGCCCTCCAGGAACACTGATGGGGAGTGGGAGAGTTACTTTAGGAGAAGGTGATGGTTTATCATCTCAGATCTAGCAGGAGACGATAAAAGTCCAGTCCTCCCAGTCCCTAGGCAGCTGAGGTATTGCCTTGCTCTCTGGTAGTCAGGAAATGGTGCTTGCCAAGAAGAAAGCTTACATTTGATGGTGGGGTGCCAGCAGGGCACATCTGTCACCCTCATTGAAACTCCACTTAGCATCCAGCTGTAGCCTCCCTGACCCCCCACACATGTGTCTCCTGGAGTCCCAAAGGCTCCCTTCTGGCTGTTACCTGCTTGTGATTGATGGCCTTGGTCTGGGTGCCCTGAGGTCACCTTGTTAGGACCCATAACCTGAAGTTGCTGCACTGTGCAGAGATGGGAGCTGTCCCGGGGTCACCAGACACAGCTGCCCCCCATTTATCTCTCAGGACCTGGACCTGTCATCCAGTTGCCATGGCATCATGCATGTCCACATAGCCCGTAGTGTGTAAGCAAAGTGGAGACAAGAGCATTGCACACCATTTTGCCGTGGCAGAGTCTCTTACACAGTCCCCTTGCCTCACCCCACCTACTTCTGAATGGCTCCTCCCACCTCCTGCTCATGTTTGATTCTTAAAGTACCAAACCTGTCACTTTGCTCATGGTATCTGCTCAATAAGCATTGCCACTTAGAATTGGGTATGTTTGTTTAGTGTTAGATTCTATTTCTTTTTGGCCTGGGCCAGTATTTGGTGAATGTAAAACATTCCAACTTTTCCAGGTAGAGTGGGATATGACCCCACTACTGAGCATCCTTATATCATTAAAAGCCCCACAACAAGCCACTGTCACCATGGCAACATGTGCTCATGTCTGTGTGGGTCTGACCGCACCTGCTTCTCTGCATGTGCTGCCATCACGTGAATGCATTTGTCCCCTTCCATCCCTAATGCCAATCACCCGCCCAAGAGGAGGCCGCTTTTCTCCAGACCTGCATGTTCAGAGGCCACAAGAGCCTGAGGCAAAGGCTGTTAGGCCAGCACACTGCCTTTTCCTTTCTGCTCACCCCCCCTGTGTGAGGACAGTCCCCACTCCAGGCACAGCCCAGCATGTGTCTTACTGAGGAAGAGCCATTGTCTTCCAGAGACAGGGAGAGATGCATTTCGTGTAAGATGCTGCTTAGTGTTTCAGTGATGCAGAGGAAGGATCCTGGTCAGGCCAGTTTCTGGGCCCTAGCCACCTCAGTCCGTGCCCACATCAACACTTCTCAGTTGTGAGACCTGGCTATGTTTCTAGCCTGGCTGTGAAATCAGGATAACGGTACTGTCTACCTCAGAAGGTTGTTGTGAGGATTGCATGTGTTAGTCCAAACAAAGCACCCGAACAGTACTGACACATAACAATCACTCAGCAAACTTTGTGATTATTATTTTTCCCTCTATGGAGTTAGAGGTGCTACAAAAAGATGACTGTCACCTTGGTGCTAAGCTTTCTTGTTGGACCGTTTTTCTGTCAAAGTCTCTCTTTTAATAGAATGGGCTAGCTGAGGGGCTGCTGATAGCTCTGACTCACCGACTGTGGGGATGTCCTCAGGGGCTTTCACCTGCCTTTACAGTCAAGATGCTGAGCTGTTGTGTTAAAGAAGATGGGCCTACATCATCTCTTAAGATGCCATCAGCACGTGACCAAGGTCCTTCATTGTGTTACTTTTGTTTATTGCTGCTCGAGTGTTCAAAATTACCCTGATATGGTGTCTGTGGGCCTCCTGGGTACTAGTTCCACTTACTTCATTTATCCAAGCAAGGCTTTTATTGTTATGATGGACCATGCTCTCAAAATATAAGTGAAACAGAATCCTCACCCAGTAGGAGGTGTTGTGGTCATTGCCTAAATTGCCTCCAGTGAACCTTGCCTCCAGGGTCCAGGCCTGGGAGTCCTCTGTCATGGGTACTCTAGGCTTGGCGACCCATTGTTTTGGGCAGAGAGGTGAGAAGGCACTGGTGAGCCCCTGGCAGTGCTTGTCCTGGAATGTGGCCCTGAGGTTGCTGTATATACTCCTGGTTGGCCTCTGGGAGACCGAAGGCCACATGGAGAAAAGCCAGTGTGCCTGAAGTACCAGCAAAGCTCAGCACCACTTCACTGCAAAAAACACTTCAGTGCAAAAAACCCCCGTGGGGCAGCCCAAGCAAGACCAGTGGGAGAATGGTCCAGCCGAATCACTAATCCTAGGAGATGGCTGTGCTTTCCTTTGAGTCACTAAATTCTGTGGTGGTTTCTTAGGCACCAATAGATAACTGCTCAATGGACATCAACACTAAGTTAATGTGTATTAGTATGTTCTATTGAATAAATTTTTAATGATTTTTATATGACCACAAAATACGGTAAATGTGTTAAAATCTGAATAGCATTTCAAAGATTAATTTCAATTGTATTTAAATTATGTCCATGTTGGCTGCTTTTTATGTGATTTTGGCTATAAGGTATATGAGAACTCTGGACTATTTTCACAATTTTATGTTAGTCTAAAATTGTTCTATTGATAAAACAAAACATTTAATTTTCTAAAAAGTAAAATAACTATCACTTCCTGCCAATCAGTAACCCAGACTGGATTTACCCTTGAACCTAAAAAAAAAAACAGGAAAAATATGAAATAGAAATTTTCAAAGTGCAATGAAGAATACTGGCCCCTGAGATATGGGAATCAAATGAGGTGACCCCAGGTTGCTTTAGCTTACTGTCCAGAAAGTTTCTGTTCTGTGGTCCAGGAAGGGGGAGTCCAGGCAGAGCTCATCAGACTTGCTGAGTGGAGGACAAGTCTAGATGTTCTCTGTCTGAGGTAGACAACATCACATGAGTTTGGCAGCCAGAGGTCAGAGGGGGAAAGGAGAGAGAGAGAGGGAAGGTCTGCAGATACTGAGAGAGTCACCCTTGAAGGGTAGAGTGACAGTAAACCAAATAACAATAAACACATATATGTAAGGAGAGTGAAGAAGATTGGGGGTAAAAGCTATGCAAAGATTTAGTGGAAAGAGTGCCTGCATCCACCAGGCAGAGAGACAGAAAGGACACACTCTACTTGCACAGGACATGGAGATGAGAATTCAGTGCAGTGTGCTCCCACCAGTGTGGAGTAGTTGACCCACACTGAGTACTGCTTCATTCCTGCTAAATAAATCTTAAAAGGAGACGCAAAAGGATGAAACCTCTAAAAGAATTTAATGTAGTTTCAGACCAAAAGTATTTTTAGCAATAAAGAAATATCCAGTACCTAAGAAACTAAAATTCACAATATCCTGTGTCAACAGAAAAATTACCAGACATGCAAAGAAGCAGAAAAATCCAACCTATGACAAATAGATGCAGATGTTAGAATTAACAGACAGGATATTTACTAGTTATTACTGTATTCCAGTTGTTGAAAAAGTTAGGTAAAGACATTCATGGTATAAAAAAGACCCAAATGAAAAATATGAAAAATATTTTACATATGAAAAATACAATGTAAACATAAAAAATGCACTAATTTGGAATCAATAAATTAGACATTTCAGAAGAAAGGAAGGGTGAACTGGAAGACAGTGAGTGACAGTGATTGAACCTATCTAAAATGAAGCACAGATGGTAAAACAAATAAAAAAGGTGAGAATAACAGAGCATTAGTGAACTCTGGAACAAATTAAGTCAGTGTAATGTACATGGAATATTAGTCTGACATATAAAATTAAAAGAGTTGGAGTCCATAAAAGAGAAAAGAATTGGGAGCAGAAAAATTATTTTAACAAATTGTTCATCAAAATTTTCCAAATATAAAATAACTATAAACATATAGTTTCAGGAAGCTCAGCAGACTACAGTCACAAGAAACATGAGAAAAACTACGTGAAGGCACATGAAAATCAAAATGCAGCCAACAAAAGTGCTAACAAGAAGACAAAACAGCATCATTAAAGTTCTGGAAGAAAATAAATACTATCGTTTACCACATTTTGCCATGTATAACACACACCCATGTTTTTGGCCCAAACTTTCAGGAACAAAAATCTTTTTTTTAGTTTTTTAATTCAGTTATTTACTTATTTATATTTAGAAAAAAACTGATTATTTTATTCCAGGGTATTATTTTGTATATGGATATCATTATTGTTTTCTAGAGTTACACATTTAACAGATAAGTATGAATAAAAGAATTAAACATGTATGTAGATATGGAATTAGTATATCCCATTATACCCATGTATAATGACCATCCTCATTTTCTCTTCAGAAATTTGGACAAAATAGTGTGCATTATACAGAGCCAACTGCAGGATAATTTACCTAGTTTATATTTATAGAACACTCCACAAAACAATAATAGAATACACATTTTTTCTCAAGCAGACAAAGCATTTCCAGGACCTAGGACTATTTTCAATAATTTAAAAAGGATTGAAATCATGCAAAGTATCTTCTCTGCTCACAATGGAATAAAATGAAAAATCGATAGAATTAACTCTTGAAAATTACCAATGTTTAGGAAGTAAATGACACACTTCTATACAGCCCATGAGCTAAAGAAGAAACCAAAGGAGATAGTAGAGAGTATTTTGAACTGGAAGAAAGTAAAACCACAACATGACAAAATTTGTGAAATGAAGGAAAAGTAAAATATAGAGGATTATTTGTAGCATTAGATGTCAATGTGGACAAAAAGAAGATTTCAAATAAGAGATCAGCCTTTATGGTAAGAAACTAGAAAAAGATCAGATTAAACCAAAGTAAGTAAAAGAAAGAAATAGGGAAGAAGAAATCAACAACTAAAAACAGAAAAAAATAGAGAAATTTAAATGAAACCAAGAGTGATTCTTTGAGAAGAAGAATATAATTGATAAACTTTTGTCAGGTTTATTAGGAAAAAACTAGAAACTGCACATGCCTAGTAGCAGGAATGACAAAGGTTACATCACTATCGATCCTACAGATAGTAACAGAACAAAATGGAATATTATAAAACAGTTTCTCCCAATAAATTTTACAACTTAGATTAAATGGAAAACGATTCTGAAAAGTCACAAACCACCAAGTCTCATTCAAGAAGAGATAAAGTAAACAGCTGTAAAAACGTTAAACTTCTGATGCATGTGGTTTCACGTTCAAATTCTACCAAAGATTTAAGGAAGAAACAATACTGATAATATTTTAAAAAGTTACAGCAAATTGAAGAGAAGGAATTACTTCTGAACTTATTCTATGAAGCCAGCATTATCCTCACATCCAAACCTTACAGACATGATAAGTAAATAAAACCAGAGACCCATAATCCTCATGAGTGTGGATGCAAAAATTCTAAACACATTAGCCAGAGCACTAGTAAGGTTGGCCCAACACTAAAAAATTAATGGATATAATTCATCACATCAACAAGCTATGAAAGGCAACACTGAATGATTATCTCAATGTACACCCAACAATTTTTTTATAAAATCCAAAAGCAATTCCTGATACAAACTCTCAGAAAACTAGGAATAAAAAGGAACATTCTCAAAATGATAAAGAACATATAATAATAATAATAATAAACCAACTAAACAAAAAACCATACTCAAATTTGTTGGTGAAATATTTACCAGGTGCTTTCTGCCTAAGATCAGTAACAAGACAAGGAGGTTCCCCTTTGTCACTTTTATTCAACATTGGACAGTCTAATCAGTGCAGTAAACCAAAACCAAAACAAAACAAAGCAAAAAAAACAAACAAACAAAAAGAAACCAATCAAAAAAACCAAATAGAGCGTATTCCAATTGGAAGTGATGAAGTAAAACTGTTTTTATGATCAGATGACAGAGTCAGCTGTGTAGGAGATCCTATGGAATGTACATAAAAGCTACTCCTAAGTCAATTTAGCAGATCACAAGATACAATGTCAATGTACAAATATCAATCATTTTTCTATATCCTTGTAATGAACTATTGGAAGCTAAAATAGAACAGTTACTATTTATAATGTCATTGGAACAAAATGTGGAAGACCTGGATACTAAAAACTGTTCAACATTGAAAAGTGACATGAAGAAACAACTAAACAAATAGAGCGACATATCACGTTCACGGGTACAAAGATCTAATAAGGCTATATGTCATTTCTTCCCAAGTTGAAATATTTAGTGATTTCAATGAGTACTAGCAGGAATTTATTTTTGTACCAATTGACAAACATATTCTAAAATTTATTTGCCATTGAAATGGTTTTGATTGCTGAAACAACTTTGAAAGTAAAGAACGATCGATGTATCTCCGTCACATTGATGTTTCTCTCCCCCTCTTTCTTCCTCCCTTCCCCTCTCTCTAAAAGTAAAATTTAAAAAAAAGGAAAAAGAAAGGAAAGAACAAAGTTGCAGGATAAGCACTGAGTTATATCAAGACCTAAAGCTACAATAATCAAGAGTGTGACTGGCATTAAGTTAGACAAGATAAATGGAATAGAGTCCAGAAAATGACAACAGCACATGTGAAGAACTGGTTTTCAGCAGACATGCAAAGAATTTAGCAGAGAAATGCTAGCTTTCTTAAGAAATGGTGTTGGAACAATGGGGTATCCCACGTGCAACATAGAAACTTTGATCCACAGCTGATACAGATAGATCATATACTTAAATGTAAAGCCCAAAGCTGTGAGAATTTTTAGAAGTAATCATAGAAGAAAATCTATGTGCCTTTGAGTTAAGCAAAGATTTCTTAAATACAATATCAAAAGCATGGTCTATAGAAGAAAAATTTGATAAATCTGACTTTCTAAAAATTAAACATCTGTTCCTGGAAAGATACTGATAGGACAATGAAAACACAAGCCATTGACTGGGAAGACGTTTGCTAATGTTATATTGACAAAGGACTTGTATCCAGAATATGTAAATAACTCTCCCAATTGTAAAATAAAACAAACAACTTGACTAAAAATGGACAAGAGATTTGAACAGATGCTTCCTCATAGAAGATACACAAATGCAGGCAGCACCTGATAAGATGATCAATAGCATTACCTATATAGGAACTGCGAGTTAAAACCACAATGAGATAGTGGTACCCAGCTGTTTGGTGACTAAGGTTTGAAAGCTCCACAAGACCAAGTATTGGTCTGGGAGGGGTGAACTTGGAACTCTCTCTCATACACCACTGGAGAGAACACAAAATGATACAACTGCTGTGGAAAACTCTTTTATAAATCTCTTGTTTTGTATTATTTATGTTTTTATTTAACATCCCTTAATGCATTTTTAAGCCTATTGATGATAAAGGGTCATTGCAAAATTACGAAAACATTTTCATACCTAACTGACACGGCCACCATGAAGTATTACATAACTGTATGCTTTATACTTTGTAGGCCCTCTAAGGCAGTTCTGTTCTGCCTTTATTTGCTTCTCACATTTCACGCATATTCAGGATATAATTTCTCATTTTTTCCCCACTGACTCGCTCAACTGGCAGCTTGCTTCTCAGTCTTCAGGACAAGCTGTGCTGTGCTGGCAGGCACAGGAAGTGGCCCACAGGCCAGTGTCCCTAGACACTCCCATTCAAAGAAGTGAACAGGCACATCCTGTACTTGAAAGAGGAGTGTAATAACATTGCATGGGAAAGGACCGAGACAGAGGAACACACTTTAGCAGGTGTCGAAGGGCTTTCAGTGAGTCGTGCACACAGTGGAAACTCGGGTGACCAAGACCGTGCCAGCTCTGTCATGAATTTCTTCATAGGATGCTTGCAAGTCATTAGTTGTGATCTCATATTTTGTGTTTTGTTGCATTTTTAATTTGACGATCTTTTGTTTTCTATGAACCAGCTGAAATTTCATGGAGAAAGAATTTGGAACGCCAGGTGGAATCTGAGGGAGTGTTGCATTTAGTGAGATGTCCAAAGGTACACTGAGTAAGTTTGCCCCTGGCCCAGTTAAACTAAATCTCACTACCTGTCTCCAGACGTCACTTTGGTGAGTGCATTAGTGGGACCTAGGCCTCAGGGGATTCTAGGCACTGGAGACCTGGGGTGTCAGAGTGAGTCTCCCCCGGCCAGACAAAACAGTAAGCCTTAATAACTTGTTCAGATTCTCTTGCTAGGGTAAGATATGAAAATATGTCCCCTTAGATTCTCTCTGAAATCTAAAACTGTCCATTAGTTTTGTAGTCTTCCAACTGAATGGTCATTTGAGTAAATGTTTGCAACCTTTCTGTGACCCCAATGGCAGAAGCATCTCCCACACACAGCTTCCATGGGTGACAGGTGACTACAGTCGTGCTGAGATGAAGATGCCGCCTCTCTTGGGATGTGCTCAAAGCGTGTCCTGTGGGGTATCTTTTTTCTTATGTCCTACCTCTGCCTGGGTCAGGACAGATAACACACATATCCATGTGGGGGTAGACATTTCTCTCTTTAATAAAGCTGACAACTCCTCCTGAGCCTGGTGTGGAAAATGTGCCTTAATGCTGCCTCAGCTCCTGCCCTTGGCTGGCATCTCTCTGGCCGTGGTTCTGGGGTTGCTGGCGACAGTGGCTGTGGGGGTTGACATCTCTATGCTTTTGTCTGACAAATCTGTGCACTGGCTTGTAAAAAAATCAATACTGCTTTTCCCTGGTACTTTCTCCACAGGTGAGTTGATGGATTATCACATCTCTTCCCATGTCCCCTCCCCCCAGTTTTGTTATCAGTTTGTTTCTCTTGCTTTAGGGTTGAGCATCTGATAACATCTCAGTGGGATGACACCAAAAGAGGTTCCTCGACCTTATCCCCCAGCGATTGTGTCCCTGGTGACTGAGTGCTGGCCTCGGCTATAAAGCAGGGCCGTATCTCCCAGGATCTCCTGGCCGATTTATGAGGTGTGTTACTGTAGACCCCCTGGAGCGAAGAAGGGGACGTGTCCGTGGCTGGGCTTTTCTGCCGAAGGTGATCACGCACACTGTCCTATTACCTGTGTTTAAGAAGATGTACCGCCATTATATCAAGCCGTCTTTCCAAAAGTGATTTACTCTTCCCGTGATGAGGTTGGGGGAATGGGGTCTGCAAGGCAATGGAGCTGCAGCTGGCCAGTCAGAGGAGGAATCTGCTTATCTGGCAGGGAGATCGTATTAGTTAGAAAAATGGTTTTTCCCCTGCTCTAGGTAATTTGTGACTGTCGGATGGTGTTCACACCCCCATCCTTCTGGAGCAGGTAATTGATTCTGAGCTGTGCCCTGGACCACTTTGGGGCCCTGTGGCCTCTTTTACTGTAGGGACAGTGGGACCCAAGGGCATCGGGGCTGGAACACAGATCTGATGATCTGAAGCAGAATTCTTTCTTCCTTTCCCCTTCTTAAGATGATGAAATCCACTCTCATCTCCCAGATGACATGGCATGTGTGCCATTTAAGCCTGGGTTCCTATGTTTATTCCTCAGTAGCCTCAAGGGTCGAGTGCTCTTATGGACCTCCGTTTCTCTCTCTGTCTCCCTTTCTTGGTCTCTCTCTCTCATTTTCCCTTGCTGTCTTGCCTTCTTTTCTCTTCTCTTTAACTATAAACTATACACTTGCTTGTCTTCACTTGATATTCAACCACTGACCAAATGCTGAATTTTATGGGATATTTATTAAGGAGATATTTGCTAATGACTACAGAGCATTTAGGATTCTTTGTAGTAAACATAGGCAGTCTGGATGTAACGAGTGCACTTGAAGATTTTACGTGTATTTAAAGTCTGACACATTTTCACCCCAAATGCTGCCATTTCTGGTCACTCATCAACCTTTGGTGACAGGAGAGAGACTGACCCTTGGGGTCTTGTAACTTATCTCAGGGGCTCAGCTCTTGCCCTCCTGGGGTGGGGCTGCATGCATCTCACACCCCCTAGGCCTTTCTGACTACATTCCCTGAGGCCTGGGTCTGTTCCAGAAATTTTCACAAATGCTTTCCTTTTAAAAGCAGAGTCTTCAAGATTATCTCATTGAATAAATCACTTATTTAAAAAAATCAGTGTTTCCACTGTGTGCTCCTTGCATAAGCTCCCAGAATGGTGAGGTTCACCCTTGCTTCTTAGGAAGGCACCTACCTCAGTGAGCACTCCTGTGCCGTGTTCCCTATTTTAACTGATTAGTACTGTAAATGTGTTCTAAAATCACATTTAAAGTTTTGCCTCTCAAATTATTTTAGTGGGTTACATGCCATGATTCCTATCTTTTTGCTCCAAATCAGCAGAAAAAAACTGCCATGCACCCCCCCGCCACCCTCTACCTGCTGGAGTAGCTTGTACCCCACCTTCCAGTGCAGCGTAGACTCCAAAGAAGGTGGACACGGTGCTGGTTTCAGTTACAGGCTGCTCATCAGAGCCGAGCCCAGTCAGTGGAGTGGACATGTGTTTCCCTGCCAACAGTCAGCGTAGGTGAGCTTCAGGTGGAGGGGCTCCCTCCGCTGCCACACTCACCAGGTATGCCCAGTCCCTCTTTGCATGTGGACTTTCGTCCTGCCCAACGAGCAGCTCCTGGCTGAGCCCAGTGATTAGGGTGTATGTGCAATGAAATTGTCGGTGGCTCTAAATTCATGCTCCTGTTGCACCAAAAATCCAGCTGAGACCCAGACAAAGGGGATGGGCCCAAGTCACAAGGTGGATTGATGTCAGGGCTGGGGGAGGTCTCACTTCCAGAGCTTTACTAATGAGTCAGCTCTCAATAATCAGGCTTCATAAATGTCCTTGGGTTTTAAACCCTCCAAACAGAAGAAAAAAAAAGCCTCATCCTTCAGGTTGTCTTACATTTTAGAAGAGCACATGTAAGAGTAATACATTTCCTGAAATCGCAAACTCTTCCCAGATCGCAAACTCTTATAAGGCTGAGCTTGTGTGCCCCCTTCAGCCAGCACCAAGCAGTGAGGAGGCTTCAGATGCACGTCTGTAGAAGGAGGCTATGGGTGAAACTTCTGGTGTTTTATTTCTATTGCATTTTTACTAAAAGGGGAGCAGTAACGTTTGTGTTTTATTTTACTTCCTTTTAAAAAAATTTCTTTTTCTTAAGGCTAAGCTTAAGAAGCAAAGAAAACAGAGTAATTAATTGGCAAACATATAAAATCACATACTTTCCATACATGTAATTATTGATCCAGGCATGTATGATTTTTTTGTTTGTTTCATGGACTCTCTCCATACCTCACGATCTTGCTGTTGTAAAAGCAGACCCCCTGTGCTCCTCAGGGTGTGTCTATGACCTGGGAGACCACTGCATCCTGTCAGGTGACTATGGAGGCTGTGGCTTGAGCAGGGAAGCAGGAATGGTCCACAAATGCCCAAGCAGAGCAGGCTCGCTCAGGTTTTTCTCTGTGTGTGAAGTACGAGGAGGGACTGGAAATCACTGCAGCAGCTGAGGCCACCGGTGGAATGGAGAATGCAGCGGCACTGCGCTGGATGGCCACCGGCGTGGTCACTCAGCCTGGCTTTCTGAAGCCCTGGGATTCAATGCTGGCGAGGTCACGGAGGGCTTTCACCTCCTGATGTGCGTTACACATTCTGTGGAGGTCATCTCCCTGGTTCCTTGTCATAACCTTGGGGTTGATATGACACTTACTTTAAAAATAAGAAAGCAGTTTCAGAGAGATTAGCAATTTCCCAGGCAGCCTGGGAGAGCTGGGATGCAGCTGTATCTGAACGTGGATTTACCTGACCCCAGAGCTGGATTTGAGGCACCAGAGGACATGGCTCATGTACGTACGCTATACATAGGAGACCACCCTGAGATGCTTGTGGTCGGGCACTGGGGTCTCTTTGCACTGCTCTGCCCTAATCCCTGGTGCCGTTCTGGGCTCGTGGTCAGAGCATGATTAAAACTTGCTGGTTAGGAAAGGAATGAGCGCAGACGTGCTTTCCAAACAGCACAGACTGGACTCAGGGCATTACTGGGATAGAGAAGTTGGGCCTTTAAAGTTCCACCAAAACATTTCTGTGTGTGTCAGTAACTGTTATATTTGAATTATCAGTTGGTGTTCAGACATATTTTTTTAAAAAGCTAGTTTAATAATTCTAAGTTCAAAATGGTCTGGTACTTTAAGCACTTCTGCAGGGTGAGACAAAAGGACGTGCACTCTTGGTTCCAACAATTTAGCTGCAATATGTCAGTTACAGGCAGGAAATCTGATCGGAGTTTTCACCCCCCTTCTGCCTCGCTGAGAATCAATAATTCACCATTTTAAGGCAATGGGCCCATTAACATTGAACAGCTTGAGAATACACTCTTCATTGATCAGATAAACAAGTCATGAGATATTTTATTACAAAGTGATGGACCAATTTAGCCATCTTTTCACCAGCAATGGACTTATATTGAATGTGAAATGGCAAGAAATTTGCTTCCTCAGGGGGCTATCATAAGAAATACAGAGTGAAAGCTTATCACTGGAATGGCTCATCTAACTGGATTTATATTGAATTCTACCCCAATTTAAGTAAGACCTCTGATCAGCAAAAGTTTTACAGAATGGTGATGTTTTTTCTTTGTTAATTTTACTCCAAATCATTTGCAATATTTTGTTTTACATTTATGGCATTGTTTTAGCCTTCTCTGGATGTCTCTTATTGAAATACATTAATTATATTGGTAACTAACATAAACATTATTTACCATAATTCTGAATTCATCTTAGATAAATGGTTGAGGCAATTTTAAATTCACTTGAGAATGGACCTGAATTAAGCGAGAGGAAAGAGAGAAATCAAAGGTGACACCTGAGAGGTCAACCTGGTGGATGATGGTTTCCATCCAAGAAGGACCCTGGTGTTGCTGCCATCTGTGTGGGAATCTGTTTTGAATATGTCCGCTTTGTGACCTGCAAGTAGCAGTTATGCCAGCAAGCCAACTCAGGGCAGTGGGCGGGGTGGGCTAGAAATTTGGAGTGCGTGGGCTCAGAGATGGCTTTAGAGCCAGAACCAGGTGGAGTTATGGGGGAGCCCCCATAGACTCGAAGAGGGAAGCTGGAGACCCAGCCCTAGGAAGCAGCCTCATTTGCAATGTTCAGTAGAAAATGAGAAAAAAGGAAAGCAGGTGACTGAGAAAGTGACCTGTGAGGCATCTGTACGTTCCTCTCCTCCCTGAACACCTGAAATCTCACTAGGATGCTTTGAATTTGCCTTGGTATTTAGTATGCTCTGTATCAGGTGGGTTGTTTCCAGGTGAAGTCTCTCTTTTCTTCTAATATGTCTTAAATCATCACCCCCACTCCCCACATTTTCTTTCTTGTTTCTCTCTGAACTTTATCTTGGTTGACAATGTTTCTTAATTCATTTTTTAAATTTTTTAAAGATTTTATTTATTTATCTTTAGAGGGGAAGGGAAGGAGAGAGGGAGAGAAATATCAATGTATGGTTGCCTCTCGTGTGTCCCCTGCTGGGGACTGGCCTGCAACCCAGTCATGTGCCCTGACTGGGAATCGAACAGCAATCCTTTGGTTCGCAGGCCCATGCTCAATCCACTGAGCTACACCAGCCAGGGCTTAATTCATCTCTTGGTGACTTTTCATCTGTGATTTGGTGGGTCATTTGACCTTTCCTCAGGTCTCTGACAGTGTTGGGCTCTTTCCTTGCATTTTACTTCAGCAATCCCATTTTTAATTCCCACTAGTTCTCAATCTCTTTCTAAACACCCGCCAGTCTCCTTCTATGTAATAACACCTTTCTAGGATTTTAGTTAAAAGGTATATATTTTAACATTTCCTCTATTCTTTAGATTATTTGCACTCTGCTGGGTCAGTGGAAGAGTATTCAGCATCATTTTCCACCTCTGGGATTGCTATGGCATCTGTGGTCCTCCAGGGCTCTTTCCTGGCCCCGGATTTCCCTGGTAGTCGGAGTCCCCATGGGAAGAGCTTGATGTCCATGGAGATACTTCTGGGCCATGGCTGTGGGTAATACCTTTGCCACCAGCTTCCTGAGGCCGTATTGATTGATGGCCCAATTCCTCTCCCAGGGCCCCTCCCTCAGCCTCAGCTTGCCCTCCTCCCCCAGCAGTGGGTTGTCTCAGGATGCCAGCTCAGAGGAGCTTTCATTGTTAACTGCACCCTCACTGCCCCCTTCTCTTCTGGGGTGGGATGTTCCCCCCCCGCGGCATCATCTGCCCACCCAGATTCCAGGTCTTCAGTGGCACCTCTGCCACTCTCTGCAACATTATTGTTGTGGCTTATTGTTTGAAAACTCTTGGCCATGTCAACCACATTCAGTTGGAGTGTGTGTGAGAGAGAGCTTGCAACCTGTCTATCATTTTAAACTACAAATCTATAAACTTGGTTGATAATTGATCACTATGACTGGTAAATAATTCTGATCGATGTTGGAATGTTGATCCACTTACAGTGCACACAGGAATTCCTTTTAGTCACACTGGGAGGAGGTATTTGTGTAACTTCCCTTGTTTGAATGTCTTCATTCAGCACACTCATTTGCCAGCTCATGGGCAAGTGCTTTAGAGGCACTGCAGCTGACCTCACACACTGCAAATTGCTTCATGTTTCCGAGGTCCACGTTCTGGAGCCAGTCCCTGAGCGCTGCAGGCTCCATACCTGGAGCTCCACATCTGTACCCTCACCTGCCTGGTCCACTTTGGGTGCCCCTCTCCCCAAAAACCAGGTTTGGGGAGGTTTGGGGGCTTGTATTTCTTATTCTGAGGGGGATCAGATACAATTTTGATGCTTTTCTCCGTTGCTGGCTCCTAACTTTCTAGATACCAGCTCTCCTGGGTGCTCACACCCTCCATGCTTGAGCTCTGCTCAGTTGCTCCAGAACCTAACATCTTCTGGGACCTCTTGGGGGGTGAGGGCTCATTACCCATAGGACCCACGACAAGCACGTCATAGCACTCAGTGTGTGTCTGTGGTGTGAATAAGTGGACTGAATGCATGGGAAGGGCCATCTCTAGGCTCAGCCTAGTTCTCTTTCCTGACGACACTCTCGCATCCTCAGGGCAGTCCTTCCCTGTCCGCCCTCCAAACCCAGGTCAGCCTCTTACCACTTCTCCCTAGAAAGCTGGAGTTCACCTTCCTACCCCTCAGGGAAACAGTGTTTGGTGCACAGATTAATAGTTGCATGAAACATATATATTTTTCTTTGCTCATTGAACTCGTTTGAAATGTGAATGGTATCTGAAGGTATGAATTCATGAAAATGTCTCATTCTGCAAAACAGGTCAGCAGGCTCTTAACTTGGAAACAAGGCTTGCTGTTACATGGAGGTTCTTAAAGAAAAAAATGAATTAAAAATTATGATTTAAACTCATAATATAAATTGTTATTCTCCCAATCAATTCATGGCATCACATCACTTTTTTAAAAAGGTAACATGGTCTCCTTGGATTTTGAGTTTGTTAGATATAAGTAATAAATGTGGATGCATCTAGGTTTATGTACTAATGTTTATTATAAATTGGAAAATTCCTCAAGGGATGAACAACATAAATTAATCTTGTAGTTTTTGATGTCTTAAAGTAAAAAGAATGAATTGAACAATAACTCATTGATATTTAGAAAATGTTAGACATATCCTGCAGTTTATTTTTTCTATTGCTGAAAACATTTGGGATTTGAACAACTATTTCCTTTAAAGTATAGACAAAAAAGATTGTACTTCTGACAAGAAGACTCTGGGGAGTCAGAGCCTTGTGTAGAGGAAATGAGTCTCGCCGAAGTCAGGACACCTTCCTGCCTGCTCTCCAGTGGCCGTCTGGGTCTCTGACCCTCAGCTGGCCAGCACTTGAACTTCTTCCTTTACTGGAAAAGGCATTTCAGCATCAGCAGTGGGAGATGCCATCTTCCACCTCTAGGAGTTCTTCTCAAGTCTTTCCCAGGTTAGGGACATCTCAAGTTAACACTGATCCAACCCCACCTTCAGTTCCTGTTGTGGCCATGCCAGTGAACTTGGCTTTCACACTGCTCTTGAGCAACATGCTGAGGACATCCAACCACATGCATGAATATTTGATGCAGTCCTGGCTAATGCTCTCTGATACCTATTTGTACTGACATCGTTATTGGTTTTATTTTGTGTGCCTGTGGTTGGTTCGTTTGTTTGACAACTGTCTTCAAAACTGAAATAATCCAATAGAGAATCTGGGTATTCTGACCATTTTCAAGATCAACTAAATTGGTTTCCTGCTCCAATAGTTTATGGGAGCCTTTAGATGGTGCAAATGATCAAAACTACTACATCACATTGATTGTTGCAAATAAATACTGCCTGAAGTAGCCTGCTCCTAAAATAGCAAATAAGGGAGGAGAGATGGACTACCTTGTAGTTGCTTTAGATACAAAAATCAATAGAATACTTCAGGGTCTAAGGAGAAATACTTGATTGGTCAAGTTTGCTTATTTGTATTTATATTTAAAGCTGAATGAAGTTTCAATTGCTCATCTTTCCTTTGTGGATTTCTAGCAGAAGCCAAGAATTTTCCCTAAATGCAAAATACAAATAAATTCCAATTCATAAGTTGGCCAATTCATTAACAGTTTTCAAAGTTTCAAGTATAAATAGTTCTTAATGATTACAAGTTGATCATTGTGGTGAAAATGTATTGAATACAGATGCTAAATATAGAGTATAATATATAGTATAGTATAGTATAAAATAGAATAAACTGGTTCCAGTTTGTCCCAGGAAGAAATAAGAAAAAAAGTTGCCCCTGTGATGGCAAAAAACAGCCACTGTTGGGTGACTCAGGCGATGTGCTGTGACATCCAGGAGCCCGTGCCTGGGCAGTAGCATGGAAACACGCCATACTAAGAGGGGTTGTATTCCAGTGATTCATGGGACCCACCATCATCTGGGTGCATGGCCCTAGGAACACCTGTTAGAAATACAAGTCCGCTTACCTCCCAGGTGAGCTGTGTGGGCAGCACAGAGCATCACATCAGTGAATTTCATCGCCTGATGGGTCATCTTGATTGTGGACTCTGAACAGATAAGTTTTGTGTCCATCGGTGCTGAATTGATGAAAAGAGGCTCTCAGCCCATTGCAGCCCTAGGTAAGTCCAGGGAGCAGCTCACCTTCTGTAGACTTCATCTCTGAGAGCATTCAATGTCCTCAGCTGCGAGGCTCCACATCTGCTTGAATGCTTTCTGCCCATGGCCAGCCTCTGTGTTGCTGGCAGAATGCTTGGAAAACACCGAGGTTTTGCTTTCCTTGAATTCTGAGGAGCTAGAACACAGCATCAAGCTTGAATAATACAGGATGCCTCAGCCAATGATGGAGGAGATGAGTATCTGTCTCTCACTTTTTTCTAGAGATTGATTCCAGAAGGAGAACAGATCCTCGGGCTGCCATCTA
The DNA here is from genome assembly GCA_004027735.1 of Carollia perspicillata. Classification (NCBI taxonomy): domain Eukaryota; kingdom Metazoa; phylum Chordata; class Mammalia; order Chiroptera; family Phyllostomidae; genus Carollia; species Carollia perspicillata. The sequence continues at coordinate 22,557 of PVKM010007457.1, read as the reverse complement.
GTTTCCTTACTTGTAGAGGTAACCTCTATTTCTTGCCAGGGGTGACTATCAAATAGCCCCTTGGGTTAGTGGGCTACAGCTATTGCTAATATGATATCAAGAAGTGGCAATGCCTGAGAGTGGACTGCTGAGTGACCAGCATGGGGAGGGAAGGCAGAGATTTCCAGCTCTGACCAGCAAGGGCACTGCTGGTTTCTTCTCTGTAGGTTTTCAGTGGACAATTTCACCCTTGCCATTTAGTCCTGGTGATGCCCTGATGTTCCAGGTAGACATCCCATGTGATAGTCTGCAAGAAGCATTTGTTGAAACAACACTTGCATTTGGCCAGGTCCGACCATCAATTTGTGAGTGTGATGACCATGTTTGCATGGTGTGATAATGGAGGTTCTGGAAGGTTAAATGTGCGATGTTCCCCTTACAGACACTGAAGCAGGTCTCTAATGGGCTCTCACTGCAGATGGTTGATTTGGGAAAAAAGGCTTGGAGAGGAAGGTGTGGGTGTGAGTGAGGAAGAGTAGGACAGAGGTGTGAATGTGGGAGTGGACAGCTGAGGCCCATGCTCAGCGCACCGTGAAGAAGAGAGAGAGAACCAAGGATCACATGACCATGACAGGAAAGATTTGGCATATAAAAAGATCCAAAATGGGCACCTCTATGTCATGAGCACTTGTGCATCTGGGCCGTGCATGCAACAGGAATGATCAGATGTTCATGTACTCAGGACTTGGAGCTGTGGCACCGAGAGTACAGGCTTGTCCCTGAGCCAAGGCCTTTCGATCTCTTTCCTTCAGGAGTGGGGTTGTTTCACAGATGAAGGCACATTTAAAGGCTGCTGGAGCACAGAGAGAAAGACGTACACTGAACAGTTTTCTTGTTCTGATTCAGGAAACCCTACAGTGTGCATTTCAGTCAGCCACCAGGAAATAGGCCACTATTCAGGGACACTTCCATAGCTGGGATCTTCCATAGCAGCCTCGTAGAGAAGAACATTCTGGAAACGTGTGTCACTGAGCTCCAAGGGGCTCCAAGGGGCCTCTACACTGTCATAAACATCTCTCACAAAGACAATGCCAGCACCAGGGAACTTTGAGCACAGCCTCTCAGGAGACAGTCCCCCCGTAAAGAAACTCCTATGACTGCCAGAGAATATTCTTTTCATTCAGCACAGTCTGAGTGAGGTTGCTGGGCTTTGCAGAGCAGGTGGAGAATGTGGCCAGGATAAAGTCCTAATGAATTCAGCCATTACTGGGTTCGTCCACTTGCCTTTCCTGGTGACAAGTCGCTCCTGTAAATCCAGCAGGGACTTCATGGGGATGCTGTGGATTCCTGCCTCCCTCACCTAAGTTCCCCTGCCTTCTCTCCTAGCTGCTGCTCACCAAGCTGCTGAGCACTCCACAAAGAAATGCCCACTTACTTATTTGTTTACTTTTGCAAACTATTTTTTTTAAAGTCAAGGTGCAGTAAGGAAGAACTGATGCCAAGGGCAAGGAGCATGCCTCCTTCCGGGCTAGTGGCCTGGACTGGGCATCGATCTGTAGCTTTCATAATGAACTCTAATAACAGCTCTATTACTGCCCGACTGCCAATTGGCCCGGGCGCCCTCCAAATTAGCCACAAAGAAGCCAGCCTGTCAATATTAATTCCACCACAGAGATTACTTGTTCTGGGAGAACAAAGATGTTCTGGCTTGGGCAGAACAACTTAACTCCTTGTCTCATAAAATTTAAGCTGCTATTGATCGCATTCTTCTATTGTGTGAAGGATTAAACACACGTACGCGCACACATCCACACACAAACACACACATACAGCCCCCACACATACACACACTCAGGAGGGGGTGCACCGCCCTGCGCCCCCATCACTCATGCAGGCTCAGCCCCTCCTCCCTGCCTACAGGAATCATTCAGCAACATGAAGCAAATTAAATCAATGAATTCATCCTAGCAGATGGCCACTTTAACACTCAGTTAGCCTTTAGATAATTGAGCGTTGACTCCGGAATCATAAAATGGATGGCTCGTTTGTACATTTTACTGAAATAGATCGCTGAGGTTAAATAAATGAAATCCCATTTGTCAGGCAGTAATAAATGGTCTCCCCTTCTGCAAACAGCTCTGTTTGGCCTAATAAATACAGGACGTTACAGTGCTCCTCCCTTGATAGGGTTACAGCTTAATGAAATGGTCTTCCCTCTGCTTGTTTTTGCCTCCTCCTGCACCGTGCGATAAGTAGCGAACCAACGAAGCTTGTAATTACAATCTTACAGAAACCCGGCCAATCTGTATATAAATCTCACCCTCCAATTACAAGATGTAATAATTTTGCAGTCAAGCTGGTAATGAGGTCTAATACTCATGCCTGCGATAATCCCCGCTGGATGCTGACTCTATCAGATGTTAGCTTTGTAATTATACTGGCAGAAAATCATTATTTCATGTTCAGCAGAAAAATGAGGTTGGTGGGAAGTTAATTTTCTCTATGCTCTGTGAAGCATAGACAAAATTTTAATGATTTAATCATTATGGTTATCCCTTTTGCAATTGACCCACGTTACTTGTGTAGAAACATTGGCACATTTAAAAGTCCCTGTTACCCGATAAAGCTTGCCAGGTATGCAGCTTCTAATGTAAGAATAACTGTATACAATTAAACTATTACCCTACTGATAGGGAAAAGTCATTTTATTTTTAGTTTTCATCATTTGTGCATATGATTCATGGCAATGTTTGCGTCTTGCCCATACTGTAATAAACAGTTAATTTTAAAAAAATTGAATTATGCTTTCCTGATTATGTCAACCCAACAAAAAATCATCATAAAAGAGCAAAGCAAGCAGATGATTTTTATGTGTGGGCCTGAGAAGTTATGGCCATTGTGCCTCTCACAGAATAAGGATGAAAACGGGGGAGTGGCCAATATCCCATTTTGGGAATGTGTTTTCTCAAATATAAGATTTCATATTTCTAAATTTGGATGAGTGGGTGTCTAAAACAATGCACTTTAAACATAATTAAAATAATTGGCCTGTAACACTATTTTATTTCCATAGTTGGTAACTCTTAGGTGACAGAGAAGAAACACACACTGAGACGCATGCCACACGCAGGTGCACCACACATCCCAGAGTTCCAAGCCAGTTACAGACTAAAAGAACATGAGATTACTAGCACCACACTCTGCAGGAAGCAGAATAGTGATAGTCTTTTGAAAACATAAAGAGTACCTGTCTCCCAGTGCTATATTGTGTGGTAAAACTAGCTTTATCCTGAAACTCCTGAAAATGTCAGAGCGCGTTTTGCTGCCTGGTCAACTACTACTAATAGCATAGCTCCTCCCCCTGTGTCTATATCAGCCTATTCTGGGTGTTGAAGGAGCTAACTCGGTAAGAATATCACACACCAGTGGACCGATTGTTCCAGTGAGGTATTTTGGGTATGATCATATTCCTGGTTCTGACCTAGCTTTTTTTTTTTTTTTTCTGTTTTGCTTTTTCTATGAAAGTTAAATCCTCTGAATCAGACTTAGCCCACCTTCCGAGGACCATTGGGTGCCTAAGATGGGCTCCCGCGGCACACGCAGGCTGGGAAGGGCAGGTGCACAGCTATGGGAGAAGGAGACTTTATAGGAAGTAGGCCAATGATCATTTTTGGAAGAGGAAAATGCCGGATAGGTAAATTAGCCCTTTGACCTCCTTCAAGATGGGAGTGGTTCACAGAATTACCCTTCGGTGGGAGGAATGAGCTCCTGAGGGTAAGAGCTAACCAAAGCCCCCTCACAGCCATGTTGCAGGTGGTCTAGGTTACAATGCCTTGAGAGATCATTTTAGGTGTCAACTTGGCTGGATCATGGGGGCCCAGATATCTGGTTGAACATTATTTCTGGGTGTCTGTGAGGGTGTTTCTGGGAGAAATTAGCATTTCATTTGGTGGACTGAGGGAAGCAGATGGCCCTTCTCATTGTGTTTGACATCACTGATCCTTTTCAGGCCCAGATAGAACAAAAGATGGAGGAAAGGAGCATTTGTCCCTCTGCTTGACTGCTGAGCTGGGACATCAGTCTTCTTCTGCCTTTGTCCTGAGACTTACAGCATTAGTTCTCCTGGTTATGAGACCTTTGGGCTAGACTGGACCTACATCACCAGCTCTGCTGGGTCTCCAGTCTGCAGATCTCAGATCTGGGGACTTCTTTGACCCCATAGTTTTTTGAGCCAGTTCTTTATAGTTCATTTCTTTCTATCTATTTATCTATCTATCTATCTATCTATCTATCTATCTATCTATCTATCTACCTATTATCTGCCCATCAATAAATCATTACCAACTTATCTATTTACCTATGCATCTATTTAATTATCTATTATCTATCTACCTATCATCTGTCATCTACTTCCTGCAGGTTTTGTTTTTCTGGAGAACTCTAATACACTGGTCACAATTCAATATGCTTTTTTCTGTGAAAGCAACAAGAGTTAAGCCGCAAAATAAGTGAATTTTCCATAAAGTGAAGAGCCTTAAAAACTGACAGACTTTCGTGGCTAAAAGCAGAGAGAGGTGTGCCTGGGCTGCATGGCAGTGTGAGCAGACCTGGAGGACACGTCCCGGCTTTTCCCCCATGACAGCCTCCAGGCTGTGGTCCTTGGCAGCCACCCTCTGCTCCAAGATTTCCTCTGTGGCTCTGAAGGAAGGTGAATTAATGAGTTTGACATCAGTTTTCCTTACGTTTCTTAGGCTGTTTTATTTTCTTTTATTTTTGTATATCCCTTCAAGTCTTTTAAGGAGGGAAGAAAATACATGCATGTACATAAGCTAAAAGGAAACAGTAATTATAATGAAAAATGAGATGTTTAGGTGACTGTGGGATGCTTGGGCCAGATGCCTGGCACTGACATTTGAGGTCACAGAGGGCGCCTGCTCACAGGGCTCCCACTGTGCACCCCTTGCCCCGGGAAGACCTTGCCTGGAGTTAATTACAAGTGGAGGCTGAGAAGCCAGGTGATCTGGGTTTCAGTTCTGGCTTAACATTTTATTGTGAGATTAAAGACCAAGTGCATATTCTCCCCTGAACTGGATAATGACCAATTGTCCTTATTCTTGGAGTTCTTACAAGGATTAAATACATAACACCATGCTTGGAAAATATTGCTATAGCAATTCCTTAGAAAATGCTAGCCATTATTTAACCTGAATTTGGGATCAACCCTACTTATGTATAATGATGTAATAATGTATTTTCTAGTGGAAAGGAGCATTCCAGAAGCATGCTGTTGGTTAGGTGTGCCACTGCAGGGGTGGTTGTGGTGCTGGGACAGTGGAAATGGAGAGGAAGTGGACTTCATCCCCACCAAGCATGCGAGACAGGGTTCCTCCTGTCTCTACCAACCAGGACCTTAGGTGTAGGTGCACCAACTACATATGCTGTGATTGAGCTGTACTGCCACCCTTGACTTAGACGCTCTCAAGAAAGTTGAAGAACTTGCCAAGGGTCCTGTGTCAGGGAAACAGGCAGGATTCAGTCAACATTTGCGTAGCATGAAAATCATTGGGCACATCTCTTTCCCCCATCAAGGTCAGAAGGCCCTGTCTACTCCCCACTCCATAGCTTTTCATTGGTTAACTTTCAGCAGTAAAATGTTATAGTTGAAAGAAGCTGCAGACACTTACAAGCCCAGTGATGGGAGACTGGTGCTTGAAATAGTTTTTAAGAATACAGATTTTGTCCTCAATTCAGTGTCTTTGGTTATATTTTGTTTGCTTGTTCATTTTTTTTGGTTAAGTTCCTGTTAAAGGTGAGATCATATGGTATTTGTCTTTCACCCCCTGGCTTATTTCACTTAGCATAGTGCTCTCCAGTCCCATCCATGCTGTCACAAAGGGTAGGAGATCCTTCTTTCTTTTTGCTACATAGAATTCCATTGTGTAAATGTACCATAGTTTTTTTATCCATTCATTTACTGATGGGCACCTAGGTTGTTTCTAGCACTTGGCTATTGTAAATTGTGCTGTTATGAACATTGGGGTGCATAGGTTCTTTTGGATTGGTGTTTCAGGGTTCTTAGTATATAATCCTAGTAGTGGAATTGTTGGGTCAGAAGGCAGATCCATTTTTAGTTTTTTGAGGAAATTCCATACTGTTTTCCATAGTAGTTGCACCAGTACTTGAACAACAACAACAACAACAACAACAACAACAACAACAACAACAACAAGTTAAAATAAAATAAAATAAAATAAACACTAAAAAAAGAATACGTATTTTGGAGTAAGAAAGACAGGGTCTTTCTCTTCCATTCATTGGTCTGTGACTCAAAGAAAGTTACTCGAAGTCCTTAAGACTCAGTACCTTATCTGCAAAATATGGAGTTAACAACTTCCTATAGCTGTTGTGAGGAAGAAATTAGCAACTTATGTAAAGTAGTAACCAGGGAACTTGGCACCTAGAACATAACTGATGAAGACAGGAACCCGAAGAAAAAACAGGACTTTACACTCTTCCTTAAGGCCCATTTCACTAGATTTCACTAGGATGCTTCATTTGACACACATCGCACATACTCACACTGGCATGTGTACACAGATACGGACCACTGAGCACACACTCACATGTGCACACACACAAACACACATGCACACATATATGCACACCTATTAGCACACATACACACACATGCACACCACAAAGCTTATAAAAATCAACACAGGTCTTCTTCACTACAAATAGAATTTTGCTGAAATTTTCTCAGTTAGTGGCAGAGGACAAGTTTATATCATGTGACTCTCAACAAACCATATGTCCATGCCCTTTTCTCATTTTGGTTTCAGTCTCTTAGATGCTTCCTTCTGTTCCTCTCTCCCTCTGGAACCCTCTCCCTGCTGTGCTTTCCACTGGGGCAGTCCCACACTGTCCTATGCAGAACAATCTTCCATCTTCTCCTGGCCCTTCCTATGTACAGATCCATCTGCCAGTCCAGGAAGGAAAACAAAGAAGGCTGCACAGATCCTCCCTAGGAGGCGAGAGGAGGGGACTCAAAACATTTTTATGCTTGTGTGCTCAACACTCTGACTCTCACGACGAATACAAACACTCTTTCAGAATACTAGTAACTGTGTCAATCTCCAAAATGTTTCCTGTAATGTAATGGAAGAAAATTCTGTGGTTTATAATCACCAAATTAGAAATACCCATGCAAATGTGTTTGGTTACCTGATTGTTTTACATTGACAGGAATAAGCTCAGACAGAGGAGCCAGTTTCACATCCTGGGTCTCAGGATTCTGGGTCACCTGTGAAATGAACACAGAGTACTTTCTTAAAGTCCTGTCTTACAAAGAAAATCCAGTCACAGGCAGTGGCAAATATTTAAAAATGGTGACCTTGAATCTCACTTATTAAAAGTTCACTCCCTTAAAATCTGAAAATTCAATTGCCTGTAAAATTTTTCACATTCAGATATGAAGAAAAGATCAGATTCCCCACATATGGGCAACTGTTTTTTACATTTCCTGTTCTTTTTAAAAAATTACTATCACAAATAGTTATAAAGCTCTGTATAAGAAATGCATTTTTGATTCTGATGTATGTTAAAATGTATTTTATCAAATATTTATAGCAGAGTTACCCATAAATAACATGAACTGTCAATTTGTACTGCTCTGGACTCAATTTGGTGAGGAAGGGATTAGGAATGAGATTTAAGGAGAAGCCAAAGGGTACATTTGTTTATGATAAATATTTTGAGTATCTGCCATAAAATGTGGCTAACTGTGTCTGCACTTTGATGACTGATTTCCATGTTTTATCTGTTCCCCCACCCTAAGTTGTTTCCATGTATTTTCAAAGGAAACTACAATGATCTTTCCTACCCTGAAATTTCTGAATCTGACACACAGGAACTCTCTTGTGGCACTAGAATTTGGAGTGAGAGGGTTAAAGAAGAACAGGGCTCTTCCTACCAGAAAGTGTTGCAATGGGAAGCTGGAAACAGTCCAGACATCTCACAGTGAATTTGAAAGACTGTCTGCAACTGGGTCAGACAGAACCATCTCTTGGTACTTTGCTCATGCCTTGAAATATTTTTTCCTCATCATTTTGATAAGAAATAGTTCTTTTTTTTAGTGCCCCTGCCCTACAGACGTACAGTGTGAAGTTGATTTTATGCCTGAGGTATACTTAACTTTTATAAGATTTACTTCAAGATAAAACATTTTCTTTTGCACTCGGAATAAGTACTTATTGACATTAATTTAAAGTCTTGTTGTTAGCAGATTGCTTTGTTCCCCCTGGAGGTGATCATTTGAAATTTGAATTAGAGGAAGAGTTTGACAAATCTGAATTCCTTTTAATCATAATAAAACATGTTGGAATGGTGTTGAACATGTTTATTTAAAATACATGCATTTGCATTGGCAAGAAAGCTTCCAGAAAATGCCAAGAATTTCCAGGCACTTTTCAGATTCTCCAGATAATAAACAATAATTTTAGTATTTTCATAAGTATACTGAATTGACTCAACTCATTCTGTATCAAAAAATCTAGGGAGAATAAAAGGCTGTGTTATATCCTCACAATTCCTTTCACTACACTGACTTAATTTAAGATGATGTTGTTAAATAGTCATAGAATGATATGTATTGAAACAAACATGAATATCACTTACTTCATTGCCAACAAAAGCAATCCAAAATTTTTTTAGAATAATAAAAACACATCCTACTTTTATTTTTTATCCTCACCTAAGTACTTTAAAAAAATTTTTTTTAGAGAAAGTAAGGGAGGGAGGGAGGGAGAGAGAGAGAGAAAGAGAGAGAGAGAAAGAGAGGTTGGTTGTCTTTTTGTACACTTGCTAACTGGGGATCAAAACTGCAACCCGAGTGTGTGCCCTGAATGTGAATTGAACCCATGACCTTTTGGTATACAGGACAATACTCCAACCAACTCAGCCATACCTGCCAGGGCAATGCATGCTACTTAAAAAAAACCATTACAACAAAAGAGACCCAGTAAAATCCTTACAATATTCAGTTAACTACTGACAAATTCTTTTAGTTTTTCTTCCTGTAAGAATTTCTTTATTTCCCCTTCATTCCTGAAAAGTAGTTTCACTGGTTAGAGAATTCACAGTTGATGGCTCTTTTCTTTAAATCTTAAAAATGACACTATGCCAGTTTCTTCTGGATGCCATGGTTTGAAACAGAAAATCTGCTGTCATTCTGTTTCTCCTCTATGTGATGTGCTGTTTCTCTTTGATTGCCTTTACTTTAATTTTTTCATAGATTTCAGAAGTATAGTTATACATTTGTGTGATTTTATTTGTTTTTAATAGTCTCATTTGTGGTTTGCTTATCTTGTTGCATGTAGAAGTTTGTGTTTTTCTCAAAATTTGGGACATTTACAGCTATAATTTAAAATACTTTTTTAGCCACATTTTCTTTCTCCTCTCCCTCTGAGTCTACAGTGATATGGGTGTTGGACACTTTGTTATTATCCCACAGCTTCATGAAGTTCTCTAAATTTCCCCTCAGTGTATTTTTTTTGTTGTTGTTCAAATTGGGTAAATTCTATTGATCTTTTCTCAAAGTTCACTGATTGTTTCATATTATGTCTACTCTATTCCTAAATAACCATCAAGAAGTGTTTCACAAATTGGATCTTTCAGTTCTGATATTTCCATTTGGTTATTCCTTACAACTTCTATTTCTTGGCTGTGATTTTTCTTTCACCTTTTTCAAGGCAATTTATAATTGTTGAAGAATTTTTAGGACAGGTGTTTTAAAATCCTTATCAGATATTTCTGACACCTGACTCATTTCAATGTTGTCATCAGCTAGTTGTCTTTTTTAATTTCAGTTGTTTTTTATTTATTTCTTGATATCATGAGTGATTTTCTACTGTACTGTGAATGTTCTGTTTTATTTTTTATTTTTATTTATTGATTTTTCTTTGAGAGATAGAGACATAATTTGTTGTTTTACCTATTCTTGTATTGCTGTATGTGCTCTGACTGTGGAGGATGCTCTCACCAATTAAGTAATCTGGCCTGGACTGTACATTATGCTTTTTATGTTAGGAGGTACTTAGTCCTATTTAACTTTTGTAATTTAGGGGGAAGCCATTCTCTTTAGATATAGCACAGAGGGCTACACCTTCCTTTGGGAGATGTGGTTCCAGTGATAGCTTAATTTTTGGGCCTTTGTGATGCTATTTGGTCAGCCTGCTGTAGCTGGGGCAACTAGGCTCCCACTGGACTCTGCTGGCATTTCCTGTTGGGTGGGAGGGGTTCCCACTCAGTGTCCCATTGGAGAAGAGGATCTTTAGGCCAGGAGGATGAAGAGACTTCCCTGGATGGGCACTTGAGACTTATTCAAGTATCCCTGGTTGTCTCAGGGTTTCTAAGCAGGGGAAGAGGCCTCTGCTTGGCTCAATATGTAAGAAAGTGAAGACAGATGAGGCTGTGAAATGGGAAGTGAAAGACAACTGTGTCCTACAAGTAGAAAAAACAGTTGTGGGGAAGAAATCGAAACAAACAAGTTAGGGGGATTGCTGTTTCCACTGCTAATAGATATTCCCCAAACTGGAGGTTAAAAGACAGCAGGTGCCAGGAAGGCAGAAAGACATACTGACTCCACACTCTTTTCTCTGTGTCATCTGTTGGCCCTTCTTAACTGAAAAAACATTTGTGTAGGCAGGTAGCATTTTAATATATCTGCATGTTTTCTTTAATATAGACTTCACAAGAGACTGAGATCAAATAACATTATTATGATATTTTTCTTACTTTTTAAATTAGCAAAATACCCATGGGTGCCAATGACATATTTTCTGGGGTAACATTATTAATCTCTGGACAGAAAACATGTAAAATGCCTAAAAGACTATTCCTAATCAATGCCTTACTTTACCAACAAAGTTGCACCTGTGGTGAACAGTATCTCCATGGCTCTGCCTATGGTTCTGAGGTGGGGCATAGTCCTTATGGCACTAGACTAGGGCTGAGTCCAGTTTTCCTCTTGTTCACAATGAAAGACCAGAAGGTAGGATGCAGTTTCCAGAGTTAGTCTGATTCACCAACAGTACTGAGGGCTCTTGGTTTTGAGAAGAGACACTGAACATGGGAAAAGAAGCTGCCATAGATGTGGGGGTTGCCATACCAAGGGGGTTGCCTGGCACCTTAGTGTACTTTAGGTTCGGGGAAATGCATCCTGATTTTCAAAGGAAAGCTTATAGTTAAGATCAATTCTGCATTTTTAAAAAATTAATTGACTTTATTTTCAGGACAGTTTTAGATTTACAGAACTCTCTGCAAAAAATCTAGAGAGTTCTCATAAATCTCCAACATTCCCTATTATTGACATCTTGCATTAATATGGTATAGTTCTTACAATGAATGAACTGATATTGATATATTTTTATCAACAGAAGTTCTGTTAGGGTTTATTCTTGGTGATTTGCCTTCTGTGGGCTTTGACAAGTGTCCTGTATCCACCCTTATGGTTTCATACAGAGTCATTTCACTGCCCTAAAAACTGCTCCGTGCTCTGTCTATTCATCCCTCCCTCCCTCTACCCACCCTGCCCCAGACAACCACTGATCTTTTTCCCGTCTCCCTAGTTTTGCCTTTTCTAGAAGGTCATATCACTGGAATCATACAGCACAAAACTTTTCAGATTGGCTCCTTTCACCGGACAATAAGAATGTAAGTTCCTCCATGTGTTCATGTCTTTTGTGGCTGATAGTTTATTTCTTCGGTACTGAATGGTATTCCACTATCTGGATGGACCACAGTTTACCTGTCCTTTCACTTACTCAAGAACATGCATCCTGCCTCACTGAAATTTTTTGGGGGAGAGAAAGCATTAAGGTTAAGATAAATTGTGTACTTTTAAGGGAAGAACACTTTTTTGGTGGGGATGTCTCTGGATTTTGACTTCTATGAGCCTAAGTTTCCCAGGCTGCAAGCCAACTGGACAGAACTATGAGAAACAAAAAGAAGTAAATATTTATGAACTGTTTTTAGGTCTACAGATGACAAGAATTTATTTGACTTGCTGGTTAGATCAACTAGCAAGTGAAATAAATAACAATATGCATTGCATTTCTAACAGATAGGCTACTTTACAGCAATAGTAAAGGTACTTTTAACAGACCGTTGTAAATATTTGACTATGGGAAATGAACACAGACACAAGATAAACTGGACAGGGACTTGCCGGAAGGCACTCCGGCACTGCTAGGTCTGCTGGACTTAGGTTAGGTGGACAGCGCCTAGTGGTCGGGTGAGAAAGATGCAGAGAGTCAGGGGTCTGGGACCCAGAATTATGGAAAAACTGAGGGCATTTACTCTACTTTGTGCTTTTATTCTTTAGTTCTTACTTTTTTCATGTTAAATTTACTTTGGCTTACAACAAAGTTTGAGCATTATATTGAAATACATAGGACTAAACAATGATTTCACTCGTTAGTACACATAATAATAACACTGTTCCTTCATTTATTCTGTGTATAATTATATAGGTGTAACAGGCTCAATAGCTCCTAATTGGAAACATGTCATCACAGTTGCTTTAGAGGCAGGATTTTTTGGAGGAACATTGTTATTTTAAAAAAACAAATAATTTGAACATAAACAGATATAATTATTTCTCCCATCTTTGTCATCACTGTAGATGTTACATTACTTGCAGCCTAAATAAAATAAATGAGCCTTTATTCTGTAAGTGAAATCTAGGGCTTTTCTGCAAATGAAAACATGGGCATGACATTTCGGAAGGGCACGTCACCACGTCTCCAGAACGCTCCAACTCCCATTAGCCGTCATTTAGATGTTGTCCGTCAAAGCCTTTTGCATCTGGCACTGACACCATGCAAAGCATGTTGATTGAAACTTGCAGTCACACTTGGAAAGTTGGGCAGATGGTGTCTCTTCTCATTTAATTTTTTTTTCCAATTTTTTTCCTGAAACTCCAGCTCCAGGCCCTCGACCCCCCAGTTCGATACCATTTTTTTTTTTTTTTTTGTTAATAGATCTAATCGGCGGCGTGTTAAACAAGAGAGGCCTTTTCTGTATGCAGTGTTAGGACAAGTGCAAGCCAGCTGGAGATCACCAGAATAAACAACTCGCCGATTCAATTACAATGCGGCCCGGCTTTTATCTGGCTGTGACATCATTTCAATCAAAATGTAAAATAATACAATACAATAGTTGCAAGAGGGAGAGATAGGATACAGGCGGCTGCACTTAGTCATTTAATAAAAAAGAGAAGAGGAGGGTAGGGCATCCCTCCTCTGACAGCCGGCGAGGCTCCCAGTTCCAAAACTCCATTACCTGCTCTAATGGTATTCAGGAAAACTGAGTGCAGGAAATTGTCTATTACTTTTTATTAGTGGAAGCTGTTACGGAGGATACAGCCTGCTGCACTGTTTTTTTTCCTTTGTTCGTTTAATTAACAAAAGCATGAAATCTCCCTATTGGCAGCTTTCTTCACACAGCTTCTGCTGCTTTCCCCTCTGAGCAGGGGCTTTATTCATTCCTTTGTCTCCTTTGAATTTTTTTTTAAACAGCGATGTTCCTCAAGACCTGCAAATCATCATGAGAAGAAAAACATATTTCAAGGGCAAATATAGTCTCTAAAGTGCTTAGGCTGCTAAAACAATCAGGACATGCTTCCTCCTCGACAGCACTTTTGTATGGAAGTTTCCTTTTCAGTTCTGAGAGTTTTACAGTCCTCGGGGACAGTAACACTCAGCTCACCTGCTTTGTGTCAGGGTGATAAAAATGACAATAACCAGCTCTATCCATCGCCTGGAAGCCAAGAAGGAAGAGAAAAGGAGGCCAAGTTTTAGAAAGAGGGCACAGAGTGTGTCATAAAGCCTAATTCCCGAGCCTGGCCCTTGAATAGCCCATTTCACTTAATCAATGAGTTCATTGTTTTTTCTTGAACTGTATTTAGTTTAAAACAAGCAATCATTTTTAAAAGGAAATAATCCATTATCCTTCAATATTTTTGACCATTCCATATACCCAGCAGATCCTTAAAATGAGGTGGCATAAAGCAGCATTTTAGGATGGCCCTGGGGTGTTTAAGTTTTCTTCATGAATATTCAGCAGACTGTGAGAGTCCAGTTTTGAGATGACTGGACCTGGTTTTCCCTAGCAGAAGAGACTTAGATACAGCTATTTCCACCCCCATCCCTCCCATCCCCACCCCCACTTAAAGAAGAACACAGTGTAGTTGGAAAAGTAACCTTTTCATATAAGAAATTAAAAAGCCACATGTTTCATTATGACCGGAACCAACACAGAACCACATTTGTGAGGCCATTAGATAATCAGGTGACTTGTTTAATAGGAAGTTAAATGGGCATTTTCCTATTGCCTCCACATTTCAGCTACAACCCCGAGCTCAAGACAAGGAATCCTCGCCTTACAGAGGGTTCAGTCTCCCAAACAAGACTCACCCCTACAAACACGACCTCTCTGTCTACCATTACTCTCCTCCAACCACAGAAGAAAGCAGAAGCTTGGGGGGAGTTGGGGACTGGGCCTTTGTGTAAGTGGAGCGTGGTTTGGCTTTTTGCCCCATCCCTGGTTGTGACGCGGGGAGTGCTCCCTGGCACCCAGGCCATACATATGAGGGACCTCCAAGGAAAGCACCTGCAGAGCTCTGAACCTTCAGAAATGGGAGGTGGTATCTCTCTCTCTCAGTTGATGAACAATGGAATTAGTTTTTTGTGCTGTGCTGGGGCCTGGGGATTACACTGAGATGGTCCTTAGAAGAACCAGAAATACAATCAGAGACTTTGGGAATAGACAGGAACACAGAAATCTCTCAAGAGGGAGGTTGCCCTAGAATCCCATGATGGCGTGTGAGCCAGAGGGAGCGGTAGCTGGGTCAGTGGTAGTTCTACACTTGAGTGGGGCCAGAATGCAAGAGTCTTTTCATGACAATTGGATATAGCAGAGGGCAGTGGGCTTGAGCCATTTGGGAGGTGGCCCTTCACTGTGGAAGAGGTAAGCTAAGGGAGTATGTTGGGTTTCTACTGAAATAGCCCCATCATCTCTTCCCTGTATCCATGCCCTTTTGCCATGTGACTTTATAGCTCCCCGCCAATACATGGCATCTTTTTTCCTAACCCATGATTGTGGGCTGGTCTTGCTAAGGTTCGTTTCGGCCAATACAACCATGGCAGAAGTGACAGTGTGATAGTTTTCAGCCTGGAACTTCCATCACTAGCACTCAGCCAGTCACACCTACTCATGTTCAGGTGCACGTGCTATTTGGGGGGAATAGTAATAATACCTCAGGACAGCAACCAGCAGGGCTACCATAAACTGAGTGCTCCCCAGTAGAGAGTGCTCAGGTAAGCATGGTGTAGCTGGAGCTTTTACCTGTGTCATTCCATTGAAACCTCATGACAGCCCTTTGGGGGGGAAAAGTTGGTGTCCATGCTTCACCAATGAGGAAATGGAGCTCCATGTGCTCAGGTGGATCATCCAGAACCAGACGGAAGCTCCACCCCAGCACTGCCATCCTGGTTCCTGGGATACCAACTGAGTCCTTGTACTTCCTGTTCTCACAGACAAGCAGGGCAGGGTCCACAAACTGGTTCCTGGGGCTGCTCCAGCACCACAGAGAAGATTTCCAAAATAGGTTATTATTCACCAAGTGCCGGTCAGATGTTCACTTTTTTTCCTGCTTCAAAACTAAGGCCCTACTTAAAAAAAAACAAGGTCTTAACAAGGGTCAGTCTCCAGGAGAAAAGAATAGATCACATTGGGGTCCGAACACTTGGAGATTTTCTGCTGCAGTACATTTAAGCTTTCTCCTCCTCTCTTCAGTTCTGTCTTTTGGATTGGTCTTTCCCAATGTGCCATATGCGGGGTACACACAAAACAAACACACAAACACCCTCCAAAGCCACACAAAGATCACATGATGCCTGCTGGTCTTATGTTGCCCAGTGGTCACATGATGCACCATAGCCACATGATATGTAGTGGTTACATGATGTATACTGGCTATAATGTGTGGCAGCCACATAATACAGTGATTGCATGATGGGTGATTGTCACATGACATAGTATGATCCCATGACACATGACGATCCCATACCCCACCTTGAAGCTTAAATAACACAAAACCACACATCAGACGTGCCTGTTCTTAGGTGAGTGTCTCTCCTTTCAGCCCATCTACCTATGACTTCTCACTGACCTCTGACATAGAGTTTGGGTCACGACCTTTTTTGCCCTTCTCTTTCACAGCAGAAACGTCATAACATCTGTTGACTCCACCTACCACTCTCTGCTTTTGTTCCCAGCAAAGTTCTGCTGACTCTGATTCCTCTCTCTGACTTTCTTGAGTCTCCCGGTCAGGCTGGTTCTCCCACCACTGCTCAGAAAATGGCCTTTTCTGAGGCCACCGTCACTGTGCATGTCTGCCTCCACAGGCCTCTGAATCCTCATTTTACCACTACCAGCAGCAGCCATAGCAGGGCTGGCCTCCCGAGTGAACCTCGTTAACTCCTCAATGTGTTCACTCATTAATGTGGTCAGCCGGAGTTTGCTGAACTTCCGTTTGTGTGGCCAGCACCGTGCAGGAAACAGTCAAGAACATTTCCCCCCCGGGCTGTCATTCCAGGGTGGGAGGACAGGTAACAGGGTAGATAAGTAAACTGTATGGTGTGCTAGCAGGGGACTAAGGGAGGGGTGCACATGGAAGCAGAGTTGTCCCTAGCATTGGTCACTTCTCCCTGTCTCGGCCATCTCCATGGCTTCCTGACTTTGGAGGCTCCAGTTCTGGGTCCTTACCTACAGTGGGTTCAGCTTCTCTCAAGAAATTCAAACATCCTTTATATGCAACTGAATCCTTATCTGTGCTTCCCGCGGCAGGTACCCACCCAGGCTGCAGACCCATCCATCTGCCTTTACATGAATGACCCCACTTCCACGCATGGTCAACACTGCAAACAGCATCTGTGGTGATGTGACACCTCTCCTTCCTTCGCACCTGCTCCTGGGCCCTCAGTGTCCTCATCTTGGCACACTGCAGAGCTTCCCTCCCACTGCTCCAGTCCCAAATTCAGAACTAGACTTAGTTTTGCTGCATCTCCAGGTCCCATATACAATCTGACAGCACACCTTGACAATGGTCCACAGTTGGAGGTTCCTCCAGCTCTCCTGCTCTCCGTGGTCCAGGCACATCAGCACTCCTCTGGAGTGCTGAAGGTCAAGATGGCTGGTCACCTGAGTCCCCACTCAGAGCTGGGGAGATCTTGTCACAGACTAAGTCAGATCCAGGAAGGCTCATCCCTCAGGGTGAGAGCCAGTGTCTTGCTGAGTGTGTCTGGACCCTAGTCTGCAGCTCACGTTCCCTGAGTGTCTCTGATCAACTTCTTGATCGCTGCTCTGAGCACATGGGCTCCTTGCTGATTTGGGGCTCTGTCTGGTAAGCTCACGCCCAAAGCCTTTCCTCTCTCCTCCAGGCAGGGGGTCTTTTCCTGATGTCTGTTTCCTCTGCTCAAAAGTCACTTCTTCAGTGAGATCCCCTGTGGCTGCTCCATGCCATGGCTACTCCACCCTGTGCCACTCCCCAGGAATTTGCTCTGGGCTGGATGCCCTCAGGAAGCTGGGTGGTTCTGTGACTGTGTCTTAATAAATTAAATTAATGGAATCCAGGAGTAGGGGATGAAGTGAGGTTAAAGCTGTCACTCATGTCAGCTGGGGGTGGGCTGTCTGGTCATTTTGTGGTTGGCACATGTGTTTTGTCTGCTCAGGCAGAATCTAGGGTGGACTTGTTAGAGGTTGCTGGACAGGACATTAAGGCCTCGCTGCGAGGGTCAGGCCAGCTCTCAGTGTTAGTGGTGACAGGAGGGAAGCCCTGGGGTGGCTGCGTCCTCCTCCTGGAGACCCCTCTCCCCCCAAGCACCACACACCCTGAGTCTCCCACGGCAGCTCACCACTGAGTGGGAGCTCACCTAGGGTGGCTTCACCTACCTGGATCCCGACTCTGAGGGCTCCCTAATAAACCTTTCCCCTAAGAAAACCCGGAAAACGCCCATCTCTCTCCTCAGATCATTCAGGATTCCTTGGAATCGCATTGCAGTTCATCAATGACATTGTAAAGCAACACGGGGGTGGTGTCAGTGACAGCTATAGCTGTCACTGAGAACAGAATGCCCTGATGTTAGGAGGGGGAGGGGGCTTAATCAATTAACCTCTCTCTGGGACTATTTTACTAATCTTGGGTTATTTTCCTAACGGGGTTTTTGCCTCATCATCAAGATGGTGAAGCTCTGTTCCCCATGAATTGGTCTAATTTTTCATTTTATTGCAACAGTCACTGACTGAGCGCTCACTCCCTGTCGGGTGGTGCTAGAGGTGCTGCCAAAACAAACCGACAGGACTGTCTGCTGCCCTCTGCGGTCCTCAGACACACAAAGTACACGCCACTGCCAAAGTGCCCCCTTGTCTGTGCCTGAGTAAGTGACCGTTGCATATCTTTAGTGGCTGCCGTGCTCCACAGTGCAAGCACGGCTGGGCTGTCCACTCGCACCTCACACCAGGCACGGGCAGAGGCTGCCCTGACCCTTTTGGCACCGTCTCCCAGAGCAAGCATGAGTCTGCACTCTGCGTATGTGCATGGACCAGTGTCAGCAGTGTTTGCTTTTTACAGTTCCCCACGGGGCCTCGGCTCACCATCCTTCCCATGTAGAGGAGCCCTCTTGCCATCCTGCATCCTGCTAATGTTCACACTCAGCACACCTCCCTTTGGTTCTTCCACTGGAGAGCACGGGGGCCACACTCCTGTGTGTGGTGTGGACTGTGCCACCCCAGTGACCCACACACAAACCCCATGGCTGATAGGTTCCTTTTAACTAAAAAGAAAGACAGAAATGGAAACAAATAATTAAATATCACATTTGATCTCGGCCTTAGAAATATGCACTCAGTACCTATGAATCACCGAGGAAAAAACTGAAGACGCTTCCAGAGGTTTGTGGCCAGGGAAGACGCCACCCAGAGAGCAATGGCTGAGCAGCACCTTTCGGGATTACCCCAGTTCACAGGCAGGCCCTGTGGGACCAGCGTCCTGGTGTGGAGGACACAGGCAGGAAGAGCCAGGCACTCACTGATGGAGCCTTTTGGAGAAATGACGGTGGCTGCTGACTGCCTCTGTGTGGGGTGGGGGCAGCTCAGCAGAAAGGAAGGGCAGAAACCTCTTTCTAGGTTTCTATTCATTGAAGATCCCCAGAGAAATTCCCAGGCTTGCATACTCACTTCATTCAGTTTCAGCAACTTCTGTAAAACGGACTCTAAATGTCGCTGGTGCATTAAATCAAATGCTCATTAGGTACTTGCTATGGGCCCCCTGCCCCGAATCCACATGTCAAAAGCCCCCAAGGTGATGGATTTTGGAGGTGGGGCCTTCGGGAGCTGATGGGGTCATGAAGGTGGAGCCCCATGATGAGATTAGTGCCCTCATCCTCCCACCACGTGAGGACACAGGTGAAGTCTGCCTCACCCGACCACAGTGGCACCTTGAATTCTAGCCTCCAGAACTGTGAGCACTCAACTTCTGTTGTTTATAAGACCTGGTCTGTGGTACTTGGTTGAAGCAGCAGGAATGGACTAAGACGGTACTTTCCAAGCCTTTACATCAAATTTGGGGAGTGGAGGGAGAGAAATCAAACCTATCATTTGGAATTGTCATCCAGAAAGTGAAATTTGCTAGACACAGTTTTCAGCTCCACCCGCAAGACACTCCTGGGTGTTGACAGCGTGCTTAGATGCGCCTGGGTTGAGAGGACAGAGCCCTGGAAAACAAAACAAAAACACACACTGACTAACCCTCCCTTCCCTCCCCTCCTCTCATTGTTTTGGCGGTTCCATCACCAGTGGACACAATTCCACGTCTCACTGAATCCAGATTTGAAGCCTTGAATTCACACATTCAAGTTGTATTAACCCCGAGAGGCATCCATTTCAGAAGTAAAGCACTGTGTTTTTAAGACCTCATGATGTGAGCCAAGTTCTCCCTTCCAGGATGAACACGTCACAGAGGCCCAGTCCTGGTAGGTGTCCCCGAGTTGGCACCGGCAGGTCTCGGGCGCTCTCTCAGTGAAGCCGACACAGACTGTGAACGCTCTGCCCAGCACCGGGTAGGAAAAGAGAAGGTGGATCACAGTCCTTCCTTCTTGCCCCGTTTCTATTTCCTAAACAAGCCAAGAGTTTTTATAATTCATCACCTGGTTGACAGATGAGTTCTGCTGGAGAATATTAGAAAATGTCTCAAATCTCATATATATGCTAATGGTATGCCGAGACTGGTCGCTGGTGTGCCGGAGTTTTTAATCTGTCTTGGCCAGTGTGGAAAGTGGAGGAGACAAGTCACTGCACTCCACAATTTATGATCAAACAGCTGAATTGTGAAAGAAGAGGGACATGCAGAAAGGGAGAGTAATTTTCTGATTTAACAGCGTTGTTACGACAAATAAAGAAATCTTGATTTTGACTGCACTCGACATTAAATGAGTTTCCTGTGCCCTGTGCTGAATTTTTCATTTTCAGATTCGTATAAAGCATCCTGCTTAGATACAAGTGACAGATAAGGAAACGGTGCATATGGAAATCAAATGTGTATAATAAAGCCGTCTTCTGTTTATTAAATAAACACATGTAGATTACTTCTGCGGAGGACACACTGATAATTCTTCATCGTGTTCCCCTTTTTTTCCAAGTCACAAAGAATCTTATTTAACACCCACAAATGCTAGGGCTGGGATCTTCCATTTATGACCTTCTCACCGTTCAGGGGTCCGGCACCCGGCATTTACCGTCAACCCTCTATTTGGTTCTCTGGTCCCTGCTTCTGTGCATTATTTCAGTACATCATTGTGAGTACCACACAGAAATTTTGGAGGCTTCACCGTTAAGGTGCATTTTGCTAATATTTCCATTACGTAAGTGACGGGGTGAATCAGTGAGGAAAGGGGCAGGGACATTATTCTGAACAGTGAGGGGTGTGCTCAGGAAAGCCTAGCATGGCATTTTGGCTTTTTAGCAAGGCAAGGAGCAATAGACTGGAGTCTGCTGAGACTGCACGACGTGGCCGTTTGTTAAGCACCAAAGCCACGCCGTGGAAAGAAGGCAGTGCTGACTCGCACGCCCTCGTGAGGTGCCTTTGGAGTTAAGTGCCCAGCACTGTGATGAGGGTGTGGAAGCCACTCTGGCCAGTCAAAGCGGCGGGAAGGAACAGATTCCTGCTGCAAACACCCTTTCCTGGCCCAGAGGATGTGAGCCTGGTGTTGGAGGAGGAGCCCGTGACCCCAGCTCTTTTCTCTCCCAGAGATCCCCTGTGACCAGAAAAGTGCTGAGTTTCTCTATTCCCAGCTTGTCTGCCTGACATTTTCCAGGAGTTTTGAGCTTCCTGGATGGTAGGGTATAAATCAGTGCCAAAATGGGGCATAAAATCACAACAATTGTCTTCAAGCTTCAAGAAAGACTCAGATCCCCAGGCATATAGAGGGAATAATAAAAATAACTTTATTTCCTTTCACACCATTATCAGCTTAAATTTTTAAAAATTTCATTTTTCAATTACAGTTTACATTCAATATTATCTTGCATTAGTTTCAGGTGTACAGCAGAGTGGTCAGACAATCATGTACTTTACAGAGTGTTCCCCCAGTATTTCCGGCCCTGGCCCGGCACCACACAGAGCTATTACGATAAACTCGACTATACTTCCTGAGCTGTGCTTTACGTCCCTGTGACTGTCCTGTAGCCACCAACTGGAGCTCTTAATCCCTTCACCTTTTCTACCCAGTCACCCAACCCTCCTCCCCTCGGGCAACTGTCAGTTTGTTCTCTGCATCTACGAGTCTGTTTCTGTTTTCTTTATATTGTTTTTTAGATTGCACATATAAGTGAAATCATATGGTATTTGTCTTTCTCTGACTGATTTATTTCACTTAGCAAAAATGGTGGTACATATATTCAATGGAATACTACTTGGCTACAAAAAAGAATGAAATCTTGCTCTGGCCAATGTGGCTCAGTTGGTTGAGTGTCATCCCACAAACCAAAAGTTCCAGGGTTCAATTTCCAGTTGGGGCACATGCCTAGGTTGTGGGTTTGGTCTCCAATGGGGGCATGTATGAGAGGCGACAGATTAATGCTTTTCTCTCACATAAATGCTTCTCTCCTTCTCTTTCTTCCTCCCTTCCTCTATCTCTAAAAATTAATAAGCATATCCTCAGGTGAGTATTAAAAAAAGAATGAAATCTTACCATTTGCAACAGCATGGATGGATCTAGAGTGTACTAAGCTTTAAACATTTTTAACAAGCATTTTTACATCATCTATCTATTTATCTCTCTATTCATTATCCTATCTATTTGTCTGTCTACCTATCATCTGTCTATCTATTATCTATTTATGCATTATCTATCAGTCTATCTGTCACCCATCCACTAGAGGGGTTGCTACTGGCCTCCCTTGGGTCAAGGCCAGAGATGCTGCTAAAAGGCCTACGATACACAGGGCAGCCTGCCACAAGGA